>JAOVVF010000047.1:24816853-24843406 GCA_028565595.1 Duopalatinus emarginatus
ACACACACACACCCAGTAAGCACTCATGAGCAAACATTCAATTACCCCAACCAAGCAAAAACATTATAACTGTCTTCATTTGATTGGTGCCCTCAATTAACATCACAAACAAATGAGCAATAGCTTTTGGCATGCTTAAAAAGACTTTTATTCTATGCTTGTAAAAACATTGAATTTTAACAATCACCATATGCATAGACATACAGTTGACAAATTAAAGGAAAAGTCACTGGGTGTATTATGCTTCAGGGGGGTGTTTATTTTTTGCCTCTCCACTTGTCCCATTAGGATGAAATGTTGCTGCAAATCAATACAAATCCGTAATATTGTGTAAGACAGAACTGTTCACCAACATCTGCAAAGCAACAAACAAGGCATTATCTTTAGGAAGAATGACTCATAGTACAGGTCTGGAGAGTTGTTTTGGTGGCACATAGTGTCCTAACATAGTGTCCTGTATAAATGTATGTATATATGTATGTATATTTATGTATAAATGGTAAATACCAGTGGTTGATACTGATTAAAGTAGACAAATCGAGCACATCTTGAGATGTGCTCGATTTGTCTACTTTAATCAGTATCAACCACTGGGCACAATACTCAATGAGAAACCAAACAGATGCTGTAATTAAAAATATATCACTCTCTGCATTTCTCTAAATCCCAGAACTTATAAAATAAAAAATATATGAGGGCAAGTGTAATGATTTTGTCCATTAAAAGAAAAAAAAGGAAAACGCTTCAAGAGTATAAAAAGTGTTAAGCTGAGATGTTCAGTTCACATTGTTCAGTCAGTGTGGTTGCATTGCAGTTATATAACAGTATAGAAGTTAAATGCACCTGTTTATAAAGGTTTCATAAGTTATGCAGGGTGTTAACTGGTTGAACAGCACTTCAACACACAGGACACCACTTAAATGCCATCACACCCCCGCCTTCTTTGGCATGTGTGGGCATGGTGACAGGTGTGTGGTGCCTGAGGGAGTCCCAAGGTACCATCACCACTCTACCCACTACTGATGCCTTCTGACAGCATGTACTGCTATGAGGAAAACACTGCAAAATTCATTCAAGTCAGAATATACTTTCTAGTCATTTCTAGTCATTTCTACTAATTTAATTAATATGCCGGCGAGCAAAGTTGTTACGCAAAAAAAAAGTTGTTAAAGTTGTTACGCAAAAATGTTACGCCCTTGCTTTTAAACCTCATATAAAAGCATTATCTACTATTTATTTGGATGAAATAAAGTAGGTACCATCGGAGAAGAAACTCAAGAGCTCTTATGTCCTATCATTATTTATTATAAACATCACTCATCCTAATTCACATTCTTACATGCAGTGACACACACTCTGTGAATGATTGAACCTCTAAGTCGCAACTGAACTAGGTTTCTGAACATGGCCCCTCTCTAGGTATTAACTGCTGGACGTGACTGTGAGGACTTAAATGGTGTCACTTATTGGCTGCACACTGGTGGACTTATTAAAGAATCACTCGTCATGTCACTCTCTCACTCATCAGATCCTCTCGTTGTCTATCAGATATTAAACTGAAAGCAAACACTGTTAGCCAAACTAAACACACCTCTTAAAGATTTACTTAACAGAAATGCTGTCTACATTAATTAACATTTAAAGCAATACTCAAGAAATAAACGTCTCAAATCTCATGTCTTGCTGTGATTTGTGCATGTTTTACATCAAGGCCTGGGCAACACAGAGTGTAGCCTTTACATTGCACTTGTTCTCCCAGACATACAATTTAATTGAAATCATCATCACAGCCAGGCCCAAAATATACCCTCACACAATCTCTACACACAGTATTCAGTATTCAATACCAAGTTGTCACATAATAGATCTCTTCCTTCAACACCATCCCATGCTGACGATGCAGCCCCAGAACTCTCCACCACTTCCCTCCTTAGCCTTCCTCCAGCTAACCAAGCCTCTGTGGAATGAAGGTTTCGGGGGCTTTCACGTTTCCCATCTATGTATAGTAGCCGAACATCGCCTGCGAGGCCACGTTTATGTGGACAGTTGCGGCCGATTGTGCCTTTTACTAACTGTGGGCCTCAGTGATTGTTGGTCACTAGCGACTGTGCAAAAATAGAGAATAATGATGGCCTTGGGGCTCATTGTGCCTCTTCATGGTATTAAAGGTTTGAGTTGCACACAGGGCTAGAGACAGAGCACTCATAAAAAAAAGACCAGGAATAACCCCAGCTGTTCTGGTCCACTCAATAATGCTCGCCCTGTTATAAAAAAAAAAAACAAGGTCTTTTACACAAACTGGGTGTAAGTTTTAGCTCAATAAAGATTGAAGTGTGCGAATCAGAGTTAACAAGCAAATCAAGCTGAAACAGGCTTAATTTAGAGACACTTATTCCAGCTTGTTTTGTTGTAGGTGCCTCACTCACAACAACATAGCAGGAATGATGACTGGGATCAATGTAGCATGCTCACACAACTTACTCACCGCCTAAAGACACGAGAGGTGGTGGTGATGGTGGTGGTGGTGGTCTGGGAGGAGAGAGGGTTGTTTTTGTTTTCCCTCTCCCTGTGCTTCTTTTTTATCTTTCGAGAAGCGATTAATGTGTGACAGATAGTGGTCAGCTCCCAGGCCTGTGTGTGCTTTAAAAGCGACTGCTCTCTGACCCTGTAGCAGTTAATGGCTGAGTGTCAGTCATTAGGACAGTCAGATCCATCAATATTAACTTTCAGCAGAGGAGGGAAGGGGAAGGTGAATTAGGTCAGAGGCAAGGACAAGGAATGTCCAAGAATGGAAAAATTATCAAATATAAGTTCAAAGCTGTATATTTTCTATGAAAATAATTATAAGTACATAACAAAAGTGCTTTGTTAGTGTGTCCAAAATCCAACAAAATACAGGTGTGTGTGTGTGTGTGTGTGTGTGTGTGTGTGTGTGAGTGAGTAAGTGCATGTGTGTGTGGTTTTACATAACCATGTGTGGGCGGGGGGGCTGTATTAGCTCACCTGTGCCGCTCAGTACCTCCCATCCCCTCCGTCATGCTCAATTAGCCTCTACTGAGCGCGTGCAGAGCTGCCTCTTCTACTGGCTCCTATTGGCTGATAGCCTCTGGAGATAGGATTGAGGCACTGTCTGCTCTGAAGCCCCAGCATGCAGCTCTCTGTCTGAAGATGGCTGGATTGATAGCATTCACAGCTATGGCAGCAGTCTTTCATCTGCTGCACATCTCTTAGTCCCACACCAACTAAAGGCAAGAGAGAACAAGCATTGGACCATGCCACCTCTTATAAGGCTATCATAGGGTAGATGAAGTGTTGGCAGTCCGGGGCATTAGTTGTTAAGACATCCTGAACCATATATAAATAGCAGAGTTAAATGCTGCCAACTTAGTAATACATTTATAACAGAGTGGGTGACTTTTTTTAAATTTTAGTTAATTGCAATTATTTATGTATTGAAACATTACTTTCAGAAAATTCAGTAACTTCAGTTAATTTAACTCCACTCCCATATAATTTTTTTTTTTATTCACCATAGCTGATATTTTTATTGCTCTTAGTGGAGCCTCTGTAGATCATCTGTTGTGGTGCGTCTGTGTATTTGTATGTTAATGATAAATCAGTTTCCACACTTCAGAAGCAGTGGCCCAAGACGGGTTTAAGAATGTTAACTTTCTCCCTAATAGATGACCACTGAAACTGTGACTGTGACTGTTCACTCCGCACACACCATTATCTGTAAATCAATCATTTGCTTGTGCGTTCAGAGCACTTTCACTGGGGTTGGAAGCTAGTGCTACTCCTGATCTTTCACATCACACACGGTCAGACTAATTTATTTGCACTACTTGATAATTGGTTAATGTTACACCCTTTCGTTGCAGTAACACATAAGTCTTCTTCGTGTAAGTCAGTTCTTCCTTTTCTGCACATCTGTAAACTTCACCACTGTTAAGGAGCTGATAACACCTTATCCTGAACATCAGCACTTATCAGAATGGGGATAAATGTGGGATGCCCACCCTCTAGGGCAGTGTTCTCTCTCCGCTCGTCCCCCAGAGGCCCACTCCTTGTCCAAATCTATAATTGTGGTCTAATGGCTGTGTTTGAAGCTGATCTGGTGCATAAACAGGCGGAGGAAGTCTTTAGAGCCATAATCACTCTATTCCTCCTCTCTCCTTCGTTCTCCCTTGCTCTGCATCCCTCCCTCCACTTCTCTTATTCGGCCCGATTAGGCCCCTGCCTCCCAGACAACTGCAAACAATTAGGCAAATTAGTGGCTCCACCATCACCATCAAGAGGCCTGCTTGTTTATAATTTAATCGAAGCGAATGTCAAAACAGTCAAGGCTTGAGAGAAACAAGATGTGTCCGTGAGATGAAATTTAAACTGCCAGCCAGTCCAAAATATTAAGAGAGTTTGTTTAATAGGGAGACAGGAACATAAGAAAAGAGAGAATAAAGAGGGTAAGAGGTGGAGAACATGTTAAAAAATGCTCAGCATTTTTTTGCATAAAGATGGTATAAAGATGCAGTTGGGTTCCACTCAGTTCCCTGATTCTCACACTCAGTCACACACACGCTTGTATTTGTACTCATTCTTTCTCAGAGATTGAAGGGCGCCAGCGCTTGTATTGCTTCAAATAAGTAAAAAAAAAAAATCCCAAACAACAGGAAAATGCAATGTTTACCAGGATCTTTCCATTCCACCAGTCACGAGTAAACAGGAATGACCTAGTGTAAAATAAAAGGGGCACAATTCTGTAGAACATTTGTATAAGTGATGGATTAACGCTCACAAACAAATTAGCACAAACAAATTACCCAGCAAATACTGATAGAACTGCAGGCTATAGAGTGAGTATCAGGCAGATGTAGTACCTGGACACCACAAAGTGGCGTGACTTTGCATGTAAATGTCACATCATCTGAATTGTACATGAAATAATATTTCTAATCTGCAGCCGAATTTACAGCACTCGGTGTTTCTCTAACAGAGGTTAATGTAAAACAAGACAAACAATCATATAAGGAGGCTTGACAATCTAAAATTGAACTTACTACAGTTACTAATGAGAAGAAAGAAACAACACAAAGCAAACAAACAAAATCAATGATGGTCCCATAAAGATGAGGAAATGGTTATTTAAAGAATAACATTTCCTGTAAGTGGTCCTGATGGTATAGCTGAAGGGAGCGGTGTTTAATAGGTAGATAGATGGGCATAGGGCAGGTGAGCTGAGAGCTTGGCTCCAGCACTAATGGCCCAGACAGACACACAGGCTCTACCTATCAGCCTCCAGTCTGCACACAGCCCACGAGTATCAGCCCTCTAATTGGATCAGTGGCACAAATGTGATTACCGGCGGCGTATTTATTTACATAATAATTATTACTGCCAGCCCTGTGGTGCTATAGTAGAGAGGGGGGGCTAAAGAGATGGTCAAACCATGAGCATGTTTGTGTGTGTGTCTGTGTGGATGTCTGGGAGGGTTGGGGTGTGGGTGGTTGATTGTGTGGGTGTATTGTGGGTGTGTGTGTGTTTGTGAGAGGGACATGCCTCCGCCCTCAGAGCAGAACTGATCTGATGGTATTATTCTATTAGTGCTGCAGTGTGAAGTTTGAAATGAGCTCTGATTGGATTAGTTAACAGCAAGGACTAGATAGTGCGGAATGAGGTTAGCGCTCGCACGTGCAAGCAGGCGGCCCGAACACAGGCAGCCATAATTAGGCATCTGTCCAGGACAGAAATACTGGACAGGTGCCAGCGCACAACAATACCTCCTTCTAGCACATATATGTAGGCACTCACTATAAACACTGACTTTCTATTACTCTATTGTTTCCAAATCACTTAAACCCAACATCTATCACCGCCTACTGATATGTATCTCATTAGATGACTTACCCACCCGCTTCCCCCAAAAACACTAACGCAACACCCCCAGCCCCTCCACCCCCCTTGTCACTGACTGAGAACTGATGCTCTCTGAGGCTGGACTTTGGTAGGAGTGAAATGGTGCTTAATCACTTCATGCCTAAAACAGACCATTACAGGAGCATTGAGCTCTGGCATTACATGGCGCCTGCAGGGCCAGAACAAACTACCTTTTGTTAATATCTCTCCATTAATCAGTCATTATGGAAGCCACAAGACCAGAGCGCCATGCAACTTGATAAATACCCTCCAAACAAAAACAATTTACTTACCTAGTCTAAACCAAACTCCCCGGGTGTGTGTGTGTGTGTGTTCTTTTATATCTGTTTTGAAACACATGCCTAGCATCACAGTAAATGTGTGTGAGTGCATGTGTGTGTGTGTGTGTGTGTGTGTGTGTGTGTGTGTGTGTGCGTGTGGTTAGCACAGGGTGGAACAGGAACTACACTCGATGGCTAAAGTGACCCAGAGGAGCAGTTGAGGTTGAACACTTGAGTTGCGTCTATCGGCCAACAAGGCTGCAGACATGGTCATGTGTCATGCAGTGATGTGTGTGCTTTCCTCTGTGAGTACTACAGCTCCATAGGACCAAACACAATCCATTCATCTTCTTAGAACCCGGTCAACTATTTTGTTTCCATACTGTGCTTGTGGAACCTGGTTGAATGCAATATAATCCAAGTAATCGTGTCATCCAGGACATTGGAACTTGACCACTGACTAGTAAACACATTTATGCAATATAGTTTTGAGCAAGATATAAATACAGACAGGAAACAACAGCTCACACAGAATCCTCAAGAAACATGACAATTAGTTCTTTTTTAGAAATCAGTTAGTATAACCTAAGCTCAGGATTAAATGGTGCCAATGGAGCTGTGACGTGCCAATGATATACACTTTAACACCATGCCGCCAGTTCTAAAAAGAAATATGAGGTTCATTTTCCTCTTTTCTGACATCTATTTGTCCTCCTGTTTTTATTCCTTTATTTTTGTCCTTCTTACCTTGATAGAGCCTAATGTTTTCTGTCATCTTCACTTTTGTCCAAGCCGTTTGCTCATTAGTGGCATTCTGTTCACTTTGTAATTCCAGCCCCACTCCACCCCCCTTCCACACTCATGCCACATTTCTTTATTTTTTCCCCTCTTTTCAGAGCGCCTAATGCTAGTGGTGGGATCTTCACAACAGATAACAGCACTAATTTCATTAATTATAAACCAGTATGTTACTGCAATCCTCCTGAGAATCTTGGCCCAACTCTGGCATCTGTGCACATATTGAGGAGGGAGGGAGAGCAAAATTGAGGGGTTCAGATATGGTTAGAAAAGAGAGGAGGATGGGTGTAAACGTCCATGTCTGTCCTTGTCATTTGCAAATACAAGTGCGACAGTAATGACTTTGAAGTGTAGCTTAAACCCTCTTTTGTGGGGTGACACAGAGACCACCTAGGCCACTCTCAGCAACTTCAATCTGCATTCAAACTCTAGGTTACATGCCATACATCTTGATATGTTTAGCAAAAATACAGATTCTGTTTATTTTAGTGCTCAAATGATTAAAGTGTGGAATTTTGTCTGGTAGGAAAATTATAAGCTACATGCAAGAATATTTAATAATATTGAATGTTCTGTGTACCTTTTCACCTTGCAGATTAATCTCCCATCTGTGAGTGCTTAGTCAATACACGTTTAGTAAAAGTGAACTATTTGCCTACTGTGCTTGCGCACAGAGGAATGTGACCTCCGCATTTAACCCATCTGTGCAGTGAAACACACACACACTAGGAAACACTAGGGGCAGTCAACATACTTGCCCAGAGCAGGGCATAGCCCCAAGCCACGGCCCCCGGGGATCAGTAGGGGAGTCATCTCTTCTCTGTTGGGGCAATGGAACCCAGGACCTATTTAGACAGAAAACCAAACCAAATTCACACTACATACATATTAACCTACATCGACACCAATCAACTAAAAACTGTTTACTAATGCGCAGTTTTAGACATGATACAAATACCCATGACCATGAGGATATAA
Source organism: Duopalatinus emarginatus (assembly GCA_028565595.1). NCBI lineage: Eukaryota > Metazoa > Chordata > Actinopteri > Siluriformes > Pimelodidae > Duopalatinus > Duopalatinus emarginatus. The sequence goes on from JAOVVF010000047.1 coordinate 24,824,824, forward strand.
TTATGTGCTGCCATTATTGTTGTTGCTTCAATATTAAAGTTGTGAAGCGTCATAAGAATAAAAACTTGTGTACACTTTGCAAATCAATATGACTATCACAGCTGAGGACCAGAGGAAAGTGCAAAAGCTTCTCTTTCCAAAAAGATAAAAGGTTTTATCAGCTGTACTCTTACACCACCAGGTGACATCAGATGATCCATGCTGGGCTGAAGCTGAGGGTCATGAGCTAGCCATAAATATAGCTAGCTAAAATACAGTGTTGATAACAAATCACATTTGGCAACTTCCAGTGTTTGTACTTTTATTAACTAATCCACATTCTCAGTTCATTTCAACTGATTTGTGTCTTGTGGAATCCAGTTGGTTTTCTTCAGCCTGCAAAACACCTTTTGTTGGATAACACCTGGATATAGCTAGCACTCTAGCTAAACACTGAGCAAAAACAACTGTAACAGAAACACATCTATGAAATACAAACCAATAGACAATCACAGAGTGAAGAATGAAAATATACATAATCCAATAACCTGGGTAATAATACAACTTCCAGAAAAAGGATAAATTGACTGGCTATCATTCACTATATTCCCACTATATTAAAGCACAAATTATATAAACTTTATAAGAATAAAGCTGAATGTTCATCATTCCTGAATCCTTTCTCCTATTGCAATATTATATTAGACTGTCACAGTCAGATAGTCATGTGTCTAGTTAGGACATGGTGGTGTTTGACACATCTGAACTGGTATATATCTATTACTGTAGATTTAAAGTCAATCCTTACATACATACACTCACTTATTTATTAGGAATAATGTATTAGCAACAGCTGTATAATAATGGAATTGTCTAATCAGCCAATCATGTGGCAGCTTCACATTGCATAAAATCATGCAGATACATACTCCCGTTCCGTTACAGCTTCCGTTAATATTCCTATTAAACATCAGAATAAAGTAAAAGTCTCTAAAGTGGTTTAAAAAGAAACACACAATAAACATGGTTAGATATAGTATGACAAACAACAAATAGTAATCATGAATAATAGTATCACAATATATAGATTTAGTAAGACAAATAATCACTTTTTACAACTCTGGTAAGCAGAAAAGGATCTCAGCATTCACAAAAGACGAATGACGAGGTTAATGAGCTTCAACAGCAGAACATCACATTAGGTTCCACATCTTCAGGCAAGAACAAGAATCCAAGACTATCATGATTAGAGACTCATCCTAAATAGACAGTTGAGGAACATTCAGTCCAGCTTGTACGTGTCTGTGCCCATCATAGCTTCAGATTATTCCTGGCTGACAAGAGGGAACCTTATGTGCTTTTCTACTATTGTAGCCCATCCAGCTTAAGGTTTGGTCTGTTGTGTGTCCTGAAATATTTTTTTTTGCTCAACAGAAAACAGTTGTAAAGAGTGATTATTTGTGATATTATATCTTTTCTGGCAGCTCAAACCAGTCTGGTCATTCTTCTCTAAGCTCTTTCAACAAGTGTTTCACACATCAGACCCCACAGGATGTTTTTTTGTTCTGTTTTTGTAGAGACTGTTGTGTGTAAAATTCAAAAATGTGTTTCTAAAATACAGCAAATCTGACACCAATAACAACAATGTCATGATTAAACTGACACAGATCTGACTTTTTCCCCATTCTGATATTTGACAATAACATTAACCGAAGCTCCTTACCCAGATACTACTGCTACATGATTAAATAAGTGCATGAATGTGCAGGTGTACATGTGGTCTTAATAAAGTGAGTGTATTTTATATACAATAAAGATATCCAGATTGCAGCCTGCACTCAGCTTGCTGTAGAATTTAGTAGTAATGTTGAATAAACACGTGTATTTCACATATGAATAGTTATTCAATGTGTAAAGTCTTTTTCTGTATTTTGTCCACCACAGCAAAATGTTCCACAAATATGAATAGGCTGGTTGTGATTTTTTTTATTGTACTATAATTAACCATGACTAAGGAGCATATTTTTTCAGGAGAATGTAGTCTTTGATTTTGTTTTCAAATAATTTTCACATTTGCAATTTACTGTCAAATAACCTCGATGTGACCATTTTTCAGAGCTCGTAAAATACTCCACTTTCTGTTACGCATTATAAACATTTTCAAAGCATCATTTTACATTCAAATACAGCCAGATTTTTTTGGCCAGGAAACACACGGCCCAAGTAAGTTCCATGTCCAAGACTGAAATCACTAAGGTACTTTTTTAATGCTTCTTAAAAAAACACATTCTAAACTACATATGCAGTCAGGTCTATAAATATTTGGGCATTGCCAAAATTATTCCAGTAGATTCAAGTCTCCGGGATGGTACTGGAGTGATGAGCAATGTTCCTCTTAAATATTTTCAATCACTTGGTGTTTTGACAATGGTTGTGGAGATAACACATGGCTCCAAAATATTTCATAGGTGTTCCACTGGGTAGAGATCTGATGAAAGAAAAGGTCATAGCATGTTATTTACATCACTGTTATTTTCATCAACCCATTCATTGAGCCCTCATGCCCTGTGGATGTGTGTGTACTCACTCTGGAGTTAACCACACCCATCAAGATAGATTATAGGATAAAAGTGATCAGTCAGAAGAATGTCCTATTGAGTTACAGTGATGCTTTATTTTAAGGGGACAAATGGAGACAAACCATGACACTAAAATAAATAAACACTCGCAAAGCATAACAAAGCCACTGGTTAGGAAATTTGGGCCATCAGTATAAAGAGGTAGTAGCTAGTTTGGGTGTCATTTTATGCTTTATTCACATAGTCCTCTTCACTCACAGCTGATTTAAGTTTTAAATCACATATTAGCAAAGTGACCAAAACAGCCTTGTTATACCTAAGGAATACTGCCAAAGTACATCTCATTTTTAGGTCAACAGGATGCTAAGAAGCTCATTCCAAAAAGGTTGATTCAGAAACTACAGCTAAGTCAGGACTCGATTTTTAATGTAAACAAGAAAGAAGGAGCACATTCTAGTTACACTACATTGACTTTCTGTATCTCCTAAAATTGATTTTAAGTCATTCAGTTTATCAAACTGTTTATTATCCTTGTACAGCACTAAGTCTCTGTTCTTTTATTTCCAAAATCCCCCAAAATAAAATTATGGAGGCAGCATTTATCCACTACACAACTGAACTGTGGAACCAAAAGTATTAGAGAGGTGCACTCAGTGGACAGATGTTATAAATTGTTTTATTCTTTTACTTGATCTTCCCAGTTTTAGAAATGCCCTTACAGAGCTTATCTTTTTACCTCTGTGTTATGTATTATTTTATTTCTTTCTTTTTTTTATTGTTTTATTGTTTTATTTCACTTTTTATTTTTTTCTGTTTGCTGATACGTCAAAGCTGATAATATAAAATAATAACAATAAACATTTCTTGCTAAAACTTTTAAACTATGTGGCATTCTTAGTAGCATGATAAAATCTTGCACTGTCCTTCTCCATCCCACCCAGGAAGTCAATCACATGAACACTTTGTCCAGGACATCCAAACGGTCATATTGATAAAAAAAAAAAAAAAAACATGCATGTACAGGGTTCAGTACTATCTGTGTGATGTCAAGTGTGGGTTACATTTCATTTTGGAATCTGTTGCTGTTAACTCTCAATACGAAGTCCAAAAGCTTTCACTGCCTGTAAAGCAGGGCATCGCTGAGCCAAACACTCAAAACAAACCCATCAGAGAGATAGCTGTGGCCAAATCAACTATTAAGTATGTTACTAAAAAAGAATGCACTCCCTGGTGAACTGAGCAACACCAAAAGACCCAGCAGATTACAGGAACCAGCTGTGGTGGATGACTGAGATCTCCAGGAGGTAGAAGTATCTGTGTCAAAGTCAATAATCAAGAGAAAACTTCATCAGAATAAATACAGAAGGGTTACCACAAGATGTAAACCATTGGTAAGCAAGTAGACCAGATTAGAATAAGCTAAAAAAATCCCAGATGTGTCTAGAATAATGTCCTGTGAACAAAAAAATACGATGATCACCTTATACCAGAATTATGAGAAGTGTAAAGGAGAACTGCTTTTTTATCCAAATCATACCACTTCATATAATAGCACAGAGTTGTATAGCTGCCAGTGGAATTGATTCTCTTACATATATTGATGATGTGACTGCTGAAAAAAACCAGCAGGATGAATTCTGAAGAGTACAAGGCTATAATAACTAAATATATTCAGAGAAATGTTCAAAGCACATTGACGGTGATTCACAGTGCAGATGGACAATGACTTGAAGCATGCTTTGAAAGCAACCCAAGGTGAAAGGTTTTCAAGGGAAAAAAAGTGGAATGTTTGTTACAATGGCCAAGTTAATCACCAGGCCTGCATCAAATTGAGCATGTACTTCACTCGTTGATGGCAAAACTGAGCATCACCAGGAAAGAAACCCAGCATCTGCTGATGTTTATGAGTTACAGACTTCAGCCTCTCATTGAATGTGAAGGTTCTGAAACCAAGTATTAAAATTACACAGTATGATAATGCTATTATGTCTAATTTTTTTATTATTAGGAAAAGGGACACACCTGCACAATATAACTATCATATTATGGCAAATGTATTATAGTGTTAGCACAGTGCATGGCACTATGTTCTTTAGCAATTAGTAACATTTACCCAGAATACATAAAGTATTGTTCATATTATTCAACGCCATCATTTAGTGACCAAAACAATGTGTTGAATAAGACAAAACAGTGACTCCAAACTTGGTAATATGTGGTAATTTATATGTGAGCCACAGCATTGTTTTAGGAGATATCTACATAAAAGACACCGTAGCATTCTGGGTAAGGCTAACAGGTGTGTCCCTCACGCTACATTGCCTCCCGGTGCATGCAACAACACCCAATCAGTCATGCTTCACATGCACACAACAGCATTGTGGTAGATAAATAAATATAAGAGGCCCCTGTGTCGCAGGCATTAATAGTAATTGTGTGTGTAAACTGTTTCACATAGTCATCTTCACTCACAGCTGCCCCTTAATCACTACTATGCCAAGCGGATGATGAGGGTTTGTGTGTGCGTCTGTGTGTAAGTGTGTGCGTTTGTGTGTGTGAGTGAGAGAAGGAGACAGAGAGACAGAGAGACAGGCAGACAGATATGAATATGGTCTCTCGTCAGTTGGTGAAGTTGAATAACACTGAAAAACTGATTTCAAATCTCACATCAAGGGAACAGCACATCTGGCCTGCTCGCAGCTAAATGATTTTCCCACCTGCTTTCACTTAGGCAAATTATGATACAGCACAATGAGAAAGAGGGTAAAAGAGGGACAAGTGAGAGACTTCATAAACCAAGAAACAATAAATAACAATAAAAGCGACAGGAAAGATGTGGAGTGGAAAAGTGCAGACATTTAAGTGTGAACTCTGGGCATGATGATACAGAATGCTTCCAGCACCAGACCGATAAAAACGTGTCTTGTACAGACAAAAAAATGACAGACAATCATACTGTCAGTATACAAACAAAAAACAAAACAACAAAACGAAAAAGTCAATCACTTGTAGTTTTCCACACATATCCTGTAACATGTATTCTGAGCTGTGTCAGTGTTATTATTAATAACTACTGTTAATTAACACTGTCTTACTTTAGGATCTAGGATTTTATATCCGTAAATCTTACGTAAAGCCTTCTTTTGTTTATTTATTTGTTTCTTTATTTGTTTAGCATCCATTCTAGTGATAAGGATTAAAGTAAGATAAATTAAGAAATAATCCATATACTGTAATGTTTACTCATTTCTGTTTAAACCTTTGGCTCAGTGTTGTTATCAATAGTCATTTAAATAAATTATTCTTTGTTATATTTATTAATGGTTAACAGTTAATCATTGTTTTAGACATTTGTGTGCCTTCATTACAGAATTTGTGCTGAGTGCTGTGATAAACATTAACAAACTGTAATTGTAATCTCTTCTCAAGGCAGAACAAAAAAGTTTTTAAAATGTTTTAAGTGAGATTTAATGTGTTTGTAGAGGTGCTCACACACGCTGATGATCAATAAATCAAGCTCATTTGATTAGCAGCCCCTGGCTGTTATCTACCCTCCTAATTCTTATAGAAGCAGTAGGTGTCATCTCAATTTTTTTACACACTGATTCTGTATTTTTGCTTTATTTTTCTTAAATAAATAATGACATGGATTTTTTTATTGTTGAGGTTGTATTCACTTAATTTTAAGACCTGCTAAGGGCCAAGTCATTTATAAATGTTAAACTACACTATGTACTATTTCAGTGAATAATTTTGTTTTTAATTTGATTTTCTCACAGAATATAGTTGCTCTGGTTGGCTAATTACATGAGACATACAATTACACAACATGCATGAGCACAGGCAGTATTCTACACTTATTATAGACAATATAACAAGTAAAATTCAATTTATCAAACAAAATGTATGTACTGAATTTACCAGTGTAGTAAACTGCATGGATTATATTAATACAATTTTGTGTCATTTGTGTTTTTCTAAAAAAAAAATTAAATATGGTTGAATAGGTGAAGTCATATTACTGTATGCAATGTATTTTTGTATCAACTTCTCAATATGCATGATTCATTAAACTCTACATATGATCATAATTGTTGTGTTCTCAACCATGCTGTGACACTGGAGAGCAGGAGATCTATAGTTGGTTGTAGTAGTTGTCAGGTAAATTAAGGTAATAGGTGTAATCGTAAAAGGAGACATCGCTCATCTGTAGCCACACTGCCCCTTGCGTTGAGTGAAAAAAAGCAAATGGTTTTGAAACAGGATTGCTCGGTACAACAGAAGTTAAACACTACAACTAATTAATCTGAGCGCTACCGAACCTTACCACGAACACATATAAGCAAATCCATAGCAATCTTTTAGATTTATATGAGCTTTCGGATGAAATGAGGGACATAATAAAAAGAAGAAAAGGCAGAAGAAAATGTGCCCTTTGGACTTAAGGGTAATCCTTTGTCGTAAACATAACCATCTCCTCCATAACCATGGCAAGACACACCCCCACCCACCCACATACACACTCATCAGCACACTCTCAGTCACAACTATAATGTACTTGTGCATCCAAAAGTAGAGGTTACAAAAGGTTAAGGGAAACAGTGTTTCATTGGATCATCTACTCCTTAATCAAGTTTAGAAATGCGGATGCACACAGTTCACAGGAAACCAACATTAGACAGTGAGAAGACATAAGTGTATTGGAGGAGACAAAAAGAACATGCCTCTTTAGTGAAAGACTGGGAGCAGAGAACAGGACTGACAGGCTAGTTTAGTGTTTCATGGGCTATACCATAGCTTTCCACATTGTTTGTGTAAGCCAGGCTCTGTGATGTTTCCAAAGGTATCACATGTCCCTAGGTTCTCGTAGTGTGTGTGTGTGTGTGTGTGTGTGTGTGTGTGTGTGTGTGTGTGTATGTGTGTGTGTGTGTGTGCGTGTGTTGATTACCACTGGAACGGCGTTGCTCTGTAATCAGACAGGTCAAAGAAAGCCTTGTTTTAAAAGCTTGTACTGTATTTTTGCTACACCCCTATACATATATATTTACACACATATGCAGATATGAAGTTTCTTTGAAACATTTTGACACAGTTCAGACGTGTACGTTGGAGATTATCTGAGCAGACGAGTCTGTTCCTTAACAAGGTATTGCAGCTAAAATGCAGTTGTGTAACTATTGTGAAAGGGAGAGCATAAAAGACGTAACAAGTGACCAATTCATAAACAGACTTTTAGTAAAACAATATGTTCATTCTGTCAATTTCAATTTTAATACTGTTGATTTGCTAAACTCTGCCCAGGCGGCCCCTGGAGTTTTCCTGTTTGCTTGTTTCCTAGCCAAGCACTAATAGCAAAGTCTTCAAATTGTGACCTCATAGGTTAAGGCTATATAAGATCACAACTATATCACTCACTGTCTTGTGTCTTGGAGAGTAGCAGTAGAAGTGGATTCAAAATGCTTAAAAACTTAAAACGCACGTAAATACTTTATAGTAGCAACAAAACATTGTTAGGATAAAATAAGCAACAAACAAAAAAAAGTGTGTTGATGTTCCCCTTCTGTGGTGTTAACTTTTATCCATTTATTGATACTCACCAGGTGTGTAAAGATAAGACACGTGGCCTATTGTGTATGTTGTCATGGAGCAGCATGATGATGCAAACACAGAGTATTGAATAGCACAATGTTTATTTATTTATATACTTTATATTGGTCAGTGTTGTGTTGCAATGACTATAATTGTGAATTGTTGAATGTTTTTCAACCTGCGCCAATGTTTCCTGTATTTCTGGGCACAGTGGAAAGTTGTTTGTGCTGTCAACCCGAATCGCTTAGGACATGCATTTACACAGCTTTGCTGTAACTTAGGTTATGGAGGAGCTGCTGCCTATTCAGCATCTTCTCCTGTAGCATTGCACTGGGAAGTTAAGAGGGCAAGAGATGTGACTGCCAGGCTCACTAGGAAAAGGAAGCAGAGCTCCTCTGTGGCATAAAGAACAGGAGCCAACAGAGGGTTTGGCTGTGGAGCACTGTGGAGAGGAGAGTGGCCTTACTACACAGGAACGCAGAGTAGAGAATCTGGCATCGGGCATGGGCCAAATACAAGAGCTGTTAGTAGCAATACAAAAGTGGGTAGTTAAAGTGCAGAGCTCAGTGGAGCGTAATACAGTTTCTTTGCCTATAGAGACCCTGATCTTTCAGTGGCTTCATTTACGTTTTCTAAGCTTGAGTATGACCTTGATCGAAAGTGTTAATAGCCCACCAAAGGAGCACTCTGAAAAGGTGAACACTGAGGCATCCTTAGCAAAAATAAGCTCCACATAATGAAACTGATCAAATCCCTGACACATATTGTGTTTTATTTCAAGGTCACTGGTGCTTGGGCAGGTCTCTGCTACAAATCGGATGCTCACCTATCTTTAGTCGAAGCACAAACTAATATATGGGATATCAAGCTACCAGTAGGGCCTAGCCATATTGACAGCAGATGTGCAGAAATTTTTCAAGGTATCTTCTGATCTGTAAAAAACAAGGAAGAATCTGGCCTGTCCTAGATTTAATGTCTTCGTAAAGCAGCTGTGATTCTGTACACTTCACATACCAGATGTGAATTGAGCATTGAACAAACATGGGAAAAAAATATCTGAAAGATTCCCACATTCCAATATGTTCAGACAGTTTCTTCACTTGCACGTAAGTGGAGTGACATACTGATTCAGACTCCTTCCCTTTGAGTTACCACCCAGAGTGTCTGTGAGCGTGTCTTGCCCTAGAACTCCTGCAATGCCAGGAACTGTGTCTTCTTCTTTATCTAGGCAACTGGCTTTTATTAGGTCAGTCTCAGCAGCCAGTGTCAAAATGAAGGTCCTGATTTTACATATGCAAGCTCTAAAACCATGAGAAGAGCCTTTTGACTCTTTACAGACTGTGTAGTCCTGATAAAAGACAGAGCAGCCTCACTTATGAAGGCAGTCACGGAAATGTAACTGGCCACACATCGCCTATATGCAGAATTTCTTGTTGGATATTGGCAGCAGAAACATGAGTAATAAAAAAAACAGTGATGTTTAATCTCAAATCATTTCAGTGCTGTCTGAAATGAGAGCACTTGTTTCAATAGTTTGGTGTTTCTCTAGGACTTTAGAGCCACCAGTAGGAACACCTTTAATGAACATATCTGAAGAAAGATTTAAGACAAATCATAAAGACAGTCATAGTCATGGTGGCAGTGGTAGCTCAGTGGGTAACACATGGGACACATGGGTTAACACATAGGACTTAAGATCCGAAGGTCCTAAGAGGAAAGACCCACCACCACCAAGCTGCCACTGTTGGGCCCTTGGGCAAGGGGCAAGGCCACATCTCATCTCCTCATGAATGAGATCAATGTAGGTGGCCCTGGACAAGAGTGTCTGACAAATGCTGTAAATGTAAAATATTATAAAGACCTTTATCAGATGTACGGCACATTGCCTGTATTAGAGCAATTTGGACCCTTTCCTCGAATCAGGCCTAGGGGTCGTCTCTGCAGAAGTGTCCAACAAAAATCTAAAGGACACCTATGTCAACTGGCCAGGCTGAGTGTAAAATGGCAAAATAAAAAGTGAGCACTCTCATGACCACTATACACTGAAATCCACCTTCGCATTTAACCCACCCATGCAGTGACACACAAATATATACTAGGAGGCAGTGAGCACACATGCCCAGAGAGGTGGGCAGCCCCTTATCCACAGCACCCAGATAGCAGTTGGGGGTTAGGTTCCTTGCTCAAGGGCACTTCAGTGTTTTGTAGTTGGCAGGCTCGAACTTGGGCCTTCTGGTCCACAGGTAGATTCCTTAACCACAAGCCTATGGCTGACTGGACTGAGACCCCTGGCCAGACCCAGGACCCAGTGGACAGATTATTTTACATTTGGTTTCTGGAGCTTTGTTTATATATATATATATATATATATATATTATATTTCATATATCATATGTTCTAATAAATGAAAAACGTATACAAATCCACTGTTTTCATTCTTTTCTGTATGTGGAATGAGGCAGATGCATTTACCAAATGATGACCTCCATATAAGACTTCACTGACAACTTTTATTTGTCTTTTATCCTAAAAACAACACCTCACCACACTGTGTAAAAAAAATGCAAGAAGTGTGTTCTGCCACACAAATGCAACAACTTAAACAATTACTACACAGCTACATGCTGTCAAAATGTACTTGTGTTAAAATGTGTTCTGGTGGCTGTGTCCTTCTGTGTCAAATTCAGCCCAACTGTAAACTAAAAGAAGAAGCTGTTAACCACACAGGCAGTAAGACTGATTCTTATAACAACTTTTTTTAGTCCAAGTGGTGCACAGGCACTCTTATTGTCCACAGGATTCTTGTAACAAGCTCTGGTTTAACATGCACGCATCCAGCATTCACACACACACACACACACACACACACCAGACAAATGTTTGTCTTTTAGTAGTTGTGAGGACCTTAATTAACATAATGTTTAAGGAGGCTATTTAATGCTATGCCTACCCATATATACCCCACATACTCACAACTATATAAATACACACACACACACACACACACACCTGTGTTATTATACTTGTGAGGACCCCCTATTGACATAATATTGACATTATTGTTAATGATGAAATTGATGCTGTATATACACCTAAATCTAACTATAACCTTAGCCTCGTTTACCAAAAGAAAACGTTTTTGAATTTCCTCTTTCTTTTTTAATAAAAGCTGTATTTTTTCTTGTGGGGACCAGCCAAATGTCTCCACAAGCTCTCTCTCTCTCTCTCTCTCTCTCTCTCTCTCTCTCTCTCCCACCATATTTCGGGTTTATGCTTTGTTTGTGTGTCTCTGTGCAGAAATATTTAGCTGATCATGTGTGATTGTAATGTCGGGCAGCAACACCCAATTATTACCCTAAGTGGAGCCTTCTATTTAGGCTTATTCTATGGCTTCTATATTTACACAGGCATGCCTTGATGCCGCCGCACTGAAGGCCTGACTCTAGTATTCAGAGAACCTGCGCCCTGCCACATTCCTCGCTGCCCATAATGGAGGACTCAGTCTAGCCGAAAGATCCACCGACTCCCAAAAACAGAGTCGCAGCGTGGAGCAGTGGTGTGCAATCCTTGTAGCAGAAAATGCAGAACACGATCTGAAAAGCATCTGGTTTATTCCAAGGTAATGTTGTTTGATCAGTTGAATTGTGTCATCTACAGTAAACATAATCAGCTTAAATGAAAAAAGGGACATTTCAGATCCCCAGTATTGCTGTTCTCACACACATTTCACAAGCTCACAATTTTGGATTGTGAGCAACAAGAATTGTGTTACTTACATGAACATGGACCTGAAAGGAAAATTCACCAAATCCAGTCCTTTACTAGTATTAGTGTCGTTTACAGGTGCCTTTAATATTCCAGAGGATTTTCCCTATAAGATTCATAGTTGAAGGACTGAGCAAAGAACATCGGCACAAACATAAAAAGCAGAGAAGGAAGGTGAATCAAGTAATTCATCACCGGGCTTAAAAAGCACTCATTCTCAGGTCATGAATAATTTGGCAACACAACACTAATTTTGCATTAGACTAACGATTCTCAGCCCAGGAATACTTTCCAGCTCTCATGGGCTGTTTAGCCTGGTGTAATTTTTTTTCCATTTTGTAATGTTTTTCCTGTTTTTCCATGGAACATGGTTCATGGTGAATATAGGTCATATGGAGGAGCTTGGAGAGGCTGTGCAGGGACTCCAGAAGCAGCAGGGCTTCACGCCACGGCGCTATTAATTCAGGCCTCGGCAGCTTTAATATTTGATTTCGCTGATGGACTGCATCTGTGCGCTCTGTGATGCAAACATTATTATACGTACTAAGTGGCTTAATTGTAATTAGAGCTGAAAATTTAATTAAACCCAACAATAAAGCTGATCACTGAGAGTTTTTTTCCATCCACCTCTCCTTCCTAATGCACTCTGTTAACTCTTTGTCCTCTCCAACTATCGCATGTCCCATATTGTGATATTTTAAAGTATACAGGATATTTCAAATATCATTCATTCATACTGTATATTGAAAATATTTCTATTAAAACTTTAAATATAAATACTTATATGAATATAAATACTTATGAATATAAAATTAATTATATTTATTCTGCTTTGTGTGACAGGCGAAGTAAAATTCTGTCAGGATCACAGAGGATGATAAAGGTTTGATCTAACCTCACGTTTTCAGACCTACTCCTAGTATTTGAAAAAAATCTTATTTACACACACACACACATACATAAACACACAAACAGTGAAAAGCACTGGTCGTCTCGCCAGCCCGTCTGTTGTGCTATATTATTTATCAGATGTGAGGCCTGCTAGTGAGGCTGCTGCTGGGCTAGTCTGTAAAAAGCATGGTGTTGGGCCGACATGCTTTTGCACTCTGCTTACAGGCCCTGTGAGGCTGATCAGGGCCGAGGTGAGGTGACAGGCTGCCAAATACCGCTTCCCGAAACCCCTTTCCATTGCTGACAGCTACAAATAAAGTCCACTCCAGTAAATGTGCACCCAAGCACCGGCTGGAAGGATAGAACAAACTTTCAGTTTGGTGCGCATAGTATGACAGACGTTAATGGAGTCTATATGCTAATGATTATTTGCTTTAGTCAGTGATGTCTGTCTAAATAGGCCATTTCTGCATGAGCATACACACCAGAGGAAAACAATCACTAGTTTTCTGACCACATGTTAACTTGCAGATATTTCCAGATGTGTCACCGCTGTCCTCTTGTATTTTATTTTTCTTTTGCGTCTACCTGGATTCACCTTGTGACTCCAGCATGAACAACAGAACAAGAAGTGAACACCTCAGAAATAAACAATGAATTATTCTGTAAAGAGAAAAGGCATGTTCAGACATTTCCTTGTCAAGATGGTCAAAGCCAATCAAATAATTCAGGCAAAAACAAAATAGGCCACATTCACATTCAGCACAGACAATGTCAGTACATCCTCCTGAATGATAGACTTGCCAAGTCATTAAGAAATAAAAGGCAATGTGTGGGAGTACAATGGTAACTCTATAGTCACCCAGCAGCTTCATTCCCTAATGCCACAATGCTGGGTTAACAATTAGGTGTTGTTTAAAATCCTGATGCACTAATTGAACTCCCACACACCACATGCTATACAGCATATATTCACCCCCCCCAGGATTCTGGGTTCCAGCTATAGCTTAGTAAACTTTATACTTTATTTCCATAATTTGCATGAGACGATTTTGCTTAACAAAGACCAGAGGAATCCATCTGCACTGATCCATGGCACACAGGCCTTATAATGAAGACTGATGCTGTACTGTTAAAGGGTCTGTGCACATGACTATGCAAACATACCTATAGCTCCACCTCTATGGTAATGCCTTTAAAAGGAGACGGACTATGTGGTATGGCATGGTATTATTACCGGAACGAAACTACTTGTACCCTAGTCACATGCTTTTTTCATTGCAGTACAGTATATAGAATACGATGTGGAGTGGTGAAACTCTACATAAGAATAGCCAGTGTTAATAGTAACACAATAGAAGCATCAGTAGAAGAGGTCAAGCTTCATGGTATGTCATATTATTTTATCTGATGATTTTTTTATTGATTCGTTTTATTTGATAAGTTCAACTGAAAATAAATGTTAGGAGCAATACTATTTTTTCTTAAGAAGAGTTTTTTTCCAAAATGGTGAAGGCCTGACATGAGCGAAACAATTCTTTGATAATTGTGCTTGACTAATCAGTGATCACTATTTCCAGCTCATCCCTTTTTACAATTCTGGCCAAAAGGGTTAAATAGTAATCAGGCACAGGTCATTGGGCTTGGGCAGTAATAACGAAATGTGTGGGGGTTTTTTAAAAGTGAAAGTGAACCAATCATTGGCCTACTGTGTTTGCACGCAATTTGACCTCAGAATGAAACCCATCTGTGCAGTGAAACACACACATAGACATACACACAGACACTAGTGAACACACACTAGGGGCAGTGAGCACACTTCCCCAGAGCAGTGGGCAGCCCCTATCCAACACCTATCCAGGGGAACTATTAGGGGAGCAATTGCTCAAGGGCACTTTAGTCATGCCTTGTCAGTTACAGGAGTAGAACCGGCAACCTTCCTGTCACAAGGCTGGTTCCTTAACCACGTGCCCATGGCTGTCCAACTGAAATGCACTGATGAATGCAGAGTCAGTATTTAGCTGCAACAACTGTACCACTTGGTGTGGTACAGTGGTAACATCTTTAGCTCCTATGTGAGAGACCTGGGTTTGAATCCTGGTCTGGGCAGCCAGTCTGTGCTACACCAATAAGGGTCCTTGGGCAAGACCCCTAACACTACTTTCTGTAATACCAGTAACCACTTAAATGAGATTTTTGTTGTCAGTAACTGCGCTAGTATAAGACACTGAAAGTGAATTGAATGTGACCTGGCAGTACTGTGTGTGTGTTTGCAGGAAGCTGTGGGAAGCGCTGCATGTGGCTGGGGCTGGCACAGGGCAATGGGGCATAGGCCTGAACATCTGCTGGCAAGCTGGAGCAGCATCAACCACCGCTGACTGCTCTTACCCCACTGAGCTTCCCACAGCCAGCCAGGGCCAGTGCAACATACAAATGTGTGTGTGTGTGTGTGTGTGTGTGTGTGTGTGTGTGTGTGTGTGTGTGTGTGTGTGTGTGTGTGTGTGTGTGTTTGCAGACAGAAAAGTGTGAGTTGGTAATATAGACAGATACCTATAATTCAACAATGCTGGATAGACTAACATGACTAGCAATGATCTTTCACCTTATTGTTCTAGCATGCATCTGTCCTAGTTTCATTCACTTTATGTTCTTTATGTGTTTCGATATTCTAGTAGGTTTTGTTCTTCTTCTTCTTCTTCATCTTTATCAACATCCACCATGTCATCCTCAACTAGGCAGACAGCCATGTTGAATGAACTGAAGAGCAGGCAGTGAAAAATGTGGAGGGTCTTGCAGTCTGGCACACACGTCGTGTATGAGAGGGTGAGGGCATGCGGTTCACTGTCACCAGGTTGTCATTAGTTCAGCATCTGCTCCCATCACACATTCCATTATTCGAGTGAGTGCTGGATTTCACATTTATTGGATCGTTAACTCAACCAGGCAGGCAATCAGTGTGGATGGCCTCCATGCCAGGATCCCCAGCTCCTCACACTGAAGACCTTTTTGCTCAACATGGTGATTCTATATATGCAAAATTGTCCCGACTTCATCATCAGCTGCTTTATTTATATTTTACTGTCTTTGACTTTGTTAGATGTTGTTCACTTATAAATGTCCCCTGCAATAAATAATTTTCACAGCAGGAATGCAGAAAAATATAAATAGTTTGCCAGTTTCACTAAAAGAAAGTCTACAAAGTAGCACAATACACTGAAGTGCCATATAAACTGCTACAGATGAGCCTATGCAAAATACACTGTCACCTATGCATGCCATTGGCTGCTTTCGCCAGTGCCTATATAAAGCAAGAATAGTGGTGTGTGTTTTGTTCCATGGGAACCCTGATATGTCAGGTAAACACTATGTGTGACTCCTTTCTGACAAGTTGTTCTGCATTATTTTGATGGGCTTGGCATCTTCCTACAGGAAATGGGGTATTGCAAGTCACCAGATCTCCAGAACTGTGGATCATTCTGCAGAAAGTATAGTGTTCATTGCCTACAGAAATTTTTCCTTAAGCTCGGAGAGTCCATGCCCCATTGTATTTTTGCAGTTCTATGCTCCCAGTACTGTTTTTTATGCTACCAGTTTTTCTGGTATTTTAGTGTAAATGCTATTTTCCAGAGGACAAAAAGACACCAGTTGGCATTGTTGATTCTCTGTGGTTGTGTTTTTTTTTTCCACTGCAGTCTATTTTACTCCAGTTAGAAAAAACCTGCTGATTGCTTCCCATTAATTTAAAGTGGCTGTAATAAACAGTTGTGAGTGATATAAAGTTCATGCTGTGGTCACTAATTAGCATTCACACTAATGATGATAGGTAGTTAGTAATATGATGACTTTGTTTGTCTCATTCTTCCAGTGGTGACATCTTGAAAACACTCAAAGAGCCTGAACTGATGTGCAGCACTCCTGACTTTGACACACCTGCTATAATTATATAGTTATATAATTATATATAATATAATAATTAAAATAAACAATCAGTGGCGTATATAATACTGCCTTTACTACAACAGAGAGTCAACATACTCAGACTGACACTATCGAAAATCCTGCATGACCTTCTGAATCCTGTGTACAAAATATCTTGTAACCTCAATATTGGCAGTATACAAAAGTGAGCTTTTTTAAATTCTGAATTTACTTAAGTATAACTTTGTGATGGTGTGGGAAGATTGTTTTTCTTAGATTTGTTTGAAGCCAACCTCAAAAATATACATGGAGTCCTTAGGAGCTTTTTATTCAAACTGACAGCGTCCAACCCTCAAACATGAACAACACAAATAATATGTATAAATGGAGAAGTGAAATGGATTAGCTGGTAATGTGATTTCAAATGCCAATAGGTCATGGTCCTTATTTATGCAGTAAATGAATGTTATCTTATATGTTATTACATTGGCGAGAGAAAGAAAGAGAGAAAGAGGAAGAGAGATGACAAGTTGAATCTCTGCAGGCATGTTGCACCTGAAAGGCTTCATGGACCAGATCACAACTGAAGCACTAGTTGCTCTATTGACGGTAGCCAGATGTTTGCCATGGATCGAACAAGAACATCCCCTGGCCCTTTGTGCTGAGGGAATGACAGAAGCCAGCTGAGTGGAGCCACGGTGCCACAAGCTCTGTCTAACCTCTACATACATGCACTGGCACACCACTAATCATTCTCTAGGTACAGCAGTTTTCCTTCAGCTTTGTGCAATATTCAGTGTAACTGGATCATTATAATGAAATGTTAATTCTGGTTATTAAGTCTCTTGTACTAGTATGTATATGACCCTGTGAACAACTGAATTGCCCTGTCTGCAAATAAAGGCTTATTATTGTACTGTCACTGGGCTTTACAGTATATGTACAATACCCTGATCCACCAAAGTTAATGATCAGATCTAATGTTGAACTTGCTGCCCCTCCCAGATTCAGTTATGACTAAATGAGGACACAATATGGCAATTTTATTAGCCATTGAAAAAAAAATCTTGTAAAAATGGTCCTCCTGACCCTATGTGTGTAAAGCCTCTTCGTTTACGAGCTTTCCAAGGTTTCCTTTAGTTTATAATAAGTGCTAAGTCAGTGTGTTTTGTTTTTTATTGCCATATGAGGAGCATACAGCAAAGGCCACTTCACTTAATAGATGCCCTGCTTTATGGGACCTTGCTTGGCATTACTCACTGTGTCACTAACTGGCATTTTGATCCCTGCCACTTCAAAGATAAAGCCTTTTCAAAGATGCATCATAATGTGGTTATACACACATCTCTCCCAACCACTGTCCCATGACAGATCAACAGAGAGATAATTATTACCAACCTACAGAATCTAACAGCACTCCAGTGCTTTTGTCTATATTTATTTGTGAGAAAACAGAGATAAGCAGATCCAGTATTAGCTTTCAGTGAATTAAGATGCCAGTTAATGTAACAGGAGATCATGATTATATAAATGGATAGAAATAATTTACAAAACCAGTGGTGTAGTCCATCTACCTCCATGGTTCAATGTGTTCTGCGTTCTTCGATGCTTGTCTACTTGCCGCATTTGTAGAGTGGTTATTTGAATTACTGTCAGTTTGAACCAGTCTGGCCATTCTCCTCTGACCACCCACAAAACTGCACAACACTGCTGCTCACTCCATGTTTTTAGTGTTTCACATAATTTGGTGTAAACTCAAGAGACTCTAGTGTGTGAAAACTCCCAGGAGATACTTAAACAAGCCCATCTGGCACCAACAACATACCACAGTCAAAGTCCATGACATCAGATTTTTCCCCATT
>JAOVVF010000047.1:24845385-24857629 GCA_028565595.1 Duopalatinus emarginatus
TACATATATATAAAGAAAGAAAGCGTGCAGAATGTTTTCATAGGTGAGAATATATAAAAAGTAATCAGGTATCTAGTATCCTAAAAGAAGAAAACAGACACACCCACAAACATCATATAAAATGGTTCACAAAGGTCAGTATCATTAATTGCTCCTCAGAGATGGTTATCTACATCACCTTCTACTCCTCATCTTCCTCATGCACCTGCTTATCTTAAACGATCAGATCTGGTATTTACAACAGTGTCATAAAGATCCTTCTAAGCTCCCTTTCTGTGCCAAAGATGCACCACACACACACACACACACACACACACACACACACACACACTTCCTCTTCACTACTCACATAGTGACATTCATCACTACACTTCCCGTAAAATGCACTTTAACCACACAGATCATTACGGGTGGAGCCAAGCATTGTATCTATGGACATAGCTGATCACCTGATGTCCGCCCACTTCCCATAATGCTCATAAAGTCTGGTGCTGCAGGTCACCCAGGGATGGGCAGGGATAGGCACACGGATGTACAATTTTGTCGCTTTACTGTGTCTTTACTACCAAAGACATACTGCAACATAAACCAAGATGCACACGTACACATGTCTCTGCTTTAGAGTCACGTTAACAGTCCTGTCAGCATTACATTACTTGTAATAACAAAGCCATCCTCAACTCCAGCTGGTTCATGTGCTTCTGATCTTACACCCCCTGTGCCCCTGTAGCACCACACTGCTCCACAGACAGCAGTGGAAGAATCCTTAGTGACAGTAAACCAGCCCCACTTACTGTAAAAATTAGACAGTGGCTGAATTTTGAACGAACTTTGTCTGAAAATAGAAAAAATAAAAAAGTAATATTGAAATCATATCCAGAAGTAGACTTTTAAAAACAAAAGGGAATTATTAGCAGAATTTACTTTATCTATAGGATACATTACACAGCACTTTATTAGGGCCACCTGCACACCTACACATTTATACACATGAACCAGCCAGTCGAGTGGCAGCAGTGTGATGCATACAGTCATGCAGATACAGGCGAACAGTTCAAGCAGAAAAGCATCTCATTATGCACATGACACTGAGGTGGATGGGCTACAACAACAAAAGACCCTCTCAGGTTCCAGTTCTGTCAGTCAGGAACACGAGGCTGAGGACGTAGTGGGCACAGGCTACAAGCTACATCCTCGCTTTTATTACATTTCGTGTACATCACAGAGCTTTAAATAGTCATGACTTTATACTTATAAACCAGGGGTACTAACTGACACATATTTGAGGTATTTTTTACTGAAAACTGATTATCAGACAAATCAGTGGGGAAAAATATAAGAGAGCTTTAACCAAAAGGTATACATCTTTTGAGCACCAACAATCTACAGGCACTAAACCCTTAAACTCCGAGGTACTATGATATACTGATTAATTTCTAGTAGATAATGTTTTAGGATGAATATTACACAGTGGGCTTTGTGACCCTAAACACGTGCCATCCTACACAATTTCTCACTAAAAATGTAGCCTGGTTTAATGTTGTTGTTTTTTTAACCCATTAAGTTCACCTCATCTTTCAAACAATGACTACATGCTGTTAGAGTGGTTGACCCACTCCCACCACTGAGCCTAATAAACCTGTTCGGTTAGCTGACCACTAATACTGGAGCTGCAGTCGAGTATATGATACATCAATATCTTATTATAGATTGATAAGTAGATTCTCTCTGCTATACATGAGAACTGCTCAGGTGTGCTTAGTCATGTCTAGCCTCACTGAGAGCAATTCATCAACCAGGCTATACAACAATCCAGCAGATGCATTCCCAAATAATAATATTCCTCAGGGACCTTCAGACAGGAGCAAATCCCCAGCCTACACTAAAGGTGTAAGTGAGAAGAATGTTATGGTTCATAACCAGGCTTTATAACCTTATTGCAACTTTTATATTATAGGCAAAGCACCACCAGTTACAAGCTACAAGCTGAGAGTCGTACTGCTCTTTATTACCCCTCTAAGGAGCCTATGCAACTTGCTCATCTGAAATCAGTGTTTCTGAAGTGTATTTCACCTCTTATAACTCATAATGCAATATTTACTAGTTATATCCCAGCCATAATGAATTCTGTACATGAGTGCTTACTTGTTTCCTTTGTAACAGGAAATGCAGGTTTAATTATATAAATTTATATATCACAAATGTCCACTAGGTCAATTAAATTACCAAAAAACCACAGCCAGTCTCATACCACAAGACTACCAGACAAGTGTAGGGCATACTTAAAGGCCATTAAAAGACCATGGCATTTTAATCCATAAGGAAATATTATATAGGGTGATATTCACAGCATGAGCATGTTATTACTGTCCTGGCTGAGACCTTTATGTAACAATTAAATTGATGTAAAATCAAACAAGGCCTTTCTTAGGACAATAAACACAAGTCTAAAAAGACGGTTACAGAGGCATGCACCTGCTGCCAAAATTGTCTTTTGTAATTAACCTGCGGACAGTCTGTAGTAGTCACACACTGTGCTGTGTGGTGAAAAGAAGCAGTGCCAAGCCAGGCCCATGAGAGCCACAGTTGCTCGTGTCTGCGGCTGCTGTGAGCCCATTTCCATGTGGGCACTAGGAGAAACCGACTCCATCTTTATGTGGTCAGCTTGGGCAGCATGCGGGTCGCTCTCTGGCTGTGGTCCTGCTCCAGCCTGCAGTTATGACCCAGGCTGGCCTTGAGATCAGGCGCCAGGGGCGATGGCCCAGTGCGGTGACTACGGGCAACCGCACTGCACAGACAATCAGGGGCCACTGGACACTCTCGGCCGACAGGAGATTTGTGCTGCATGGGCTGGGCACATATCTGGGCAGACCTTTATTGCTAGTTTATGCCCTCTCTCACACTCTTACTACATTCTTGTCATGTTTTTGCTTAGGCTGTATTTTATGCATTTGTTTTAATATTTAGGATGCTTTTGAATGTGCATTGTTGATGAGTTATTATGTTTGCTGTTGCTCTATGTAACATACCTATCAGAAGTTACATGTCAGTTTTTTAATGTTTTAGTTCTTATTTTGTCAGAAATATTTCTTGTCCCACAGCCCTGTTTGTTTCCAGTTCTTCTGAGTTCTTTCTCAGTTCAGCAGTAATTCATATGGATTATATTGTTTATGTGGGGGTGGAGGTTCTTGGATGAGCCTTTCTATGATTGCCTACCTCTGCAATAGAATATAGCTGAAAAAGTCAGTCTGGAAAGTCAGTCTGGAGATCAGAGAGGCTGATTAATTAAAGGGAGGACCACCAAGCAGAGACAACAGACCTGAGGTCAGTGTTTTTCGAGGCAGTCTGGGCCTGAGCATTACAGCCTCTGAACTGGAACTGAACAGAGGTCAGAGAATCAGGTTAAAGTTTAGTGTAGGTCAGTTTGGTTTTTTGAGGCGTTCCAGTTCTGGACACAATGTCACCCATCCCACTTTCTCTCCTAACATACACATGCAACACGCCTTCTCAACACACTCATAAAAACAGAGCCCAAAAAGCTGTCCTATACTTAGGGTGGTAATTACTGGTACTATTTTACAGGGTTATATATTTTGATTAGTCTATAATTTTGTTTCCTGTCATGTCTGTGTGGCTGTGAAAAGGACACGAGACATCAATGGAAAACAACAGCACCAGCATGGTTTCACCTAACGGTTACTTATGTGAGGAGTGTGCAGTGGATGAGCACTACACCCCAGGTTGAAATCTCAGCTGTATTTAAGTAAGTTTATTGGTTGGACGTCTTCAGGAATGCAGCTGAGAATGCTATGATTGAGAAGCTGCATTCTTTATTCTCTATTATGAAAAAGACGACCTCGCAGTAATAAATCAGGGACCACATATTTGAGAAATATTGCACTGAAAACTGATTATCAGCTGAATGAGTGGGGAAAAATTAAAGGAGAGTTTACTAAAAAATATACATCCTTTTGAGGACCACTAGTCCAGGAGCAGCAGGCATGCAGACAGGGCACTATAAAAACAAACCACTTAAATTTCTGGGAATCATTAGTGAGATCAGACTTAGCCTCCTAACGCACCTTTCACATTAATAACATTAATTATTGAGTAAATTATAGTAGCCTAATATGCTTTAGAATGAATGACCGAACAGTGTGTTACACAATGAACTACAGTACACCATCACTAAATAACTGCTCTCCTATAATGGTTTCTAGGAAGTTCTGTGACAAAATGAGGGTTCTGTTCTTACTAAATGGAAACTTTTATCTGATCCTGTTGCAGGTTTTTACACAGAACTTTCAAAGGGTCCTTCGGAGAGACAAAGCAGAGAATTTTAGGGCTCTATGTTTAAGGGGTGTACATATCTAGTATATCATTCAGGAATGGAAAAAGTAAGGTTCTGACTACATTTTCCCCATTTCCGCCTCAATCAGTAATTAGGCTGGAAGCTTGGTGGGTGACCAAATAAAGTAAAACCTACACACACATGCACACACACTCATACACACTGTTTATGCTCTATCAGTGGTGTGTGTCTGTCAGGGCCAAACGTTTTCCTGTGTACAGCACAGTACTGTTGATGGATCCTTCACAGCACAACACCTCAGGGTCTGCCAATCAAAACATACACATACTCAAGCCAGAGCACATATCCAGAGCCCTGTACTAACGCAATTAACATTGAAATAAAGAAAAGTCAGAGCACAACTTAAATAGAAAAAAACTCACATTTTTACATTGTATTCAACACGAATGCTGAAAACACAATTTCATACACCCAGAATCACACTGGAGAATGTAGACCAACCATAATTGTTGACACTCCAACACTAAATAGTAGATTATAGCCCAACAGCATCAAAGGCTCTGGACGTGTTACTAAGCCTCTTGCTCCCTCTAGGGGTCTTTAACAACATCCCAACTCCCTTCAACTCTCTGTGGGAAGACAATATTTGCTTCTCGAATTTAAGAAAACCTCAAAAAGATCCTCTACTATGCTTGGTGTTTAGAGAGTGGTGCACTCTGTTTAGTTCAGGGAATACAACAGTCCTTCTCCACCCAACAACCCGGCACAAAACCACTCTTCACCTCATATAAATAACCCCCATTGTTCTGCGTCAGGTGTGTATAAACCAGACTGTTTGAAGTGGACAAGTGCATTGTTCGAACTGTGTTTGCTTTGTGGAAAGGCTTGGCCCTGACCACTGAAGTCACTGAACAGGATCAAGTTTCTATGCCGGCAGACCCACATAGAAAGGCGTACTTTCTCAACTGTGTGCTTTAGAGTTGTAATTGTATACATAGGAATTTATACATAGTGTATACATGCATAAGAACGTAATAACACTCACACCGATTAGTTCCATTTATGACGACACTGTAACAGATCGTGCCAGTCATTCGCTTGCATTTGGCTAAGCTTGGTGTTGTTGGTCCACTCTCTTCATGTCACTCTGACTCAAATCAGGTTATTAGCATGACGTTAGTTCCAGTGACATGAGATCACCTTTAATCAGTCTGATTTACTCTTAATTCTCAACAGGCATGGGTAGAACACGTGCACTAATAATTCTTACCAGGTAATGTAAAGTTTACCAGGCTGTAGGTTTGTTAAAGTAGTTTGTTTAAAACATAAAACTTCTTATGTGGTTTGCTGTATTATTACAGTGATTTTAGTGATTCCCAGAGAAATTTGGGTTTATACTATTAATAGATTATTTTATTTTTTAACAATATTTTGGGGTATAATAAACATTATAGAAATACAGGGTTGTACAGTTTAATGAAACTCTGTTGGGTACAATAGAATAATACAAAATAAATAGTAGAAATAGTTATTTTAGTCAAATTTAGTTTTACTAAATTAGTAAAATTAAGAGTAAAATACATAAACACAACAAAGATTTGACTATGATATATATTTTGTATCTAAGTTTGTATTAAAACCCAATGTGTGCATGGGGATTTTTTTGTTGTTTTGTCATTTTTTGTGTTTTTTTGTGGTGTTGTTGTTGTTTTTTTAATTACATTTCAAATCTACCCCTGGCAAACTTAGAGAAAAAACTCAAATTTAGAAACTTCAGCACTTTTAATGTGCTCTTTATCTGTTCTTATTCTCACCTCATCACCACAGTTCTGATCGGGTCTCAACTACAGATGTCCACTGGAATGTTTTCTCTCCCACTCATGCTGCTATTTTTGTTTGTACCTGTGAACAATATTTGCTAACAAATGTATTGGGTTATATTTAAGACAGTATAAACAAATTAGTAACATAATTAAAATCACTGCATCCGTGACCAGGCAGTTAAGGGCTGTCATACATTCACATTAATGTACACAGCCTTTAATTAAGTCAGGTTTATGTTTTTCGTCCTCTGTATTGCATTTGTATCCATTTAGAAGACGTTATCTGTACAGTCTGAATTCCTGTTTGTGTTTGGAAACATGTCTATGCTGTAGGTATCTAGGTAATCTAGGAATCTGGGTTATCATTGAGAAAGGATAGTGTGTATGTTTCATTCTGCAATACAGTAATAATAGTCGTGAAGTTAGTTCATTTTAATTGTATCCCATTACATTTGGAATGACAGATGGTTTTTCATTGCTGAACGTGGGGGATAAACTATTCTCAGTTGCTGGTGATAATCTCAATCTCTGCTTTCATCATACTCCAAGTTGGGCCAGTGGGCACAATACAACAAATAGCTCAATCAAACAAAATGCAATGGACTGAAAATGTGGTTTGAATGAATTGGCAAAGCATTGCTGAAGCATCAGTGTGTATTGTAGGTAAAGGGTTAAGTCTTTGTGAAGGAGTAAGTCCGTGTTGCACTGATTGCGGCAAGCATGGCATGCTCTCCCCGACAAACATCAGACCAGGAGTAGGAGCCTTATCTCCAGCTATATCTGTGTGATCAGCATCAGGAGTGAGGTAGAAGGAAGGAGGGAGGGAGAGAGGGACGGAACGAATGACACATACCCTGCTCGGTTGTCTAACACAGGGTTCTGTTACCAATGAGAGGAAACACGGCATGGCAAGTTTAAAAGTTTATGTGTGTGTGAGAGAGAGGGAGAGGCACATGAACAGAGAAAGAGAGATTTTACCAAGTGGTAACATTACTTTCTGTCTCTTTCTATTAGAATCCATGTCTGTGTTTGGCCATCGTCTTGCTTCTAAGTGGCTGAATGAAAAAGTGTGTGTGTGTGTGTGTGTGTGTGTGTGTGTGTGTGTGTGTGTGTGTGTGTGTGTGTGTGTGTGTGTGGTCCATTTTTATATCTTGATAGGGACCAAAAATCCCCACAAAAATATAAATATGTGACTGTTTTGTGTGACTGCTCCCCATAAGTAAAGTCAGTAGGTAAAAAAAATAAAGTTGCTTTTTCATTACTCAGGTAACACTAAAGTCAGGGTTATGGTTAGGTGTAGGAATAGCATTAATTAACTGCATTAATAATAATTTTTTTAATAGAACGTCTTCACAAGAAGAGCAAGACAAGTTGCTGCATGCCTTATCTGTGTTTGTGTGTGTGTGTGTGTGTGTGTGTGTGTGTGTGTGTGTTCTATGTCTGACAGGTTTAACCTTGTGGAGACATTTGGCTGGTCCCCAGGAGGAAAAACTGCTTTTGTACTAAAAATGCTGTTTATATTATCGTAAAAAAAGGATTCCTACTGATTACTGAGGGTTACATTTCTGCATGTACACAATATTAAAAATGCATTAATAATTAATAAACAAGTATAAAGAATTGAGACAATAAGCAAAATTCAGAGAAGTGAAAAGACTGCTGAAAAATAAAGTAAAATAAAATTTTACAAAAATAACCTAAACAAAAAAGATTAAAGGTCAAAGGATGGATGCAAGGAGCACAGAGGGGAGAGACAATGAGGGAGGGAGGAAGAGACGCATATGTTATTTATTTCTCTGGTAAACAGAATTCGAGGCAGACATAATCAATAGGAAACTCCAGATTGTAAATAGGCTGTTCTAATAGCCTAAACACAGAGCACTATGGTTACACCGGCCCATCAGCACTGGTTAGTTTCCCCAGAGAGCGGCAGAGCCCGACCGGGCCGCCGAGCCTTATTTACCAATAAAGAGGCTTGATGATAAGATAAACACATCGGAGACAGAGCTGGCTGGGGGGAGGGAGAGAGCCAAGGAGGGAGGAGAAAAGAGGGCACAGCTTTCATCCTCCATTTAGTGCTACAGGAGAGAGCCGCGAGGAAGGAGGCTAGTGTCAAAAGGTATCAGGGTGACGCTGCACCATGACCTGCTGACCCCATACAAGCTCACACACACACATACACACACGTTTTCTTTTTCACACACACACACACACACACACACACACACACAGTTGCAGATTGAATAGCAAGGCCCCTGACTAAGCTGAATGTTTATGATGCCGACTGTGGTTTCGTGGCAAGACCCAGAGTCTGACTCGCTTGGTGGTCCTATAGCTGCTCTATAGAGTCTGCAGCATGAAAGATATCTTTGCATGACTACCAGTTCACAAACATCCACCATCAAAAAGAGAAGGGTTCTGCAGAGAAACACGTGGTGCAGAGAATGCATCATGCACCGCCTGACCTGCAGTTCAAGAATGTGCATTATAACAACACAAACCTGAAGGGGTGTGACACAGGCAACTTAGCATCAGAGAGCAAAACAAAGGAAAAAGAACGACGAGATGGACGAAGGAAGGGAAGAAGGTCAGAGGGACGATGGTCAGGACCAACCCGCTCGTCTCTGCTCTCCTCTCTGCACGGACTGTGGACTGCAACCATTAATTGCTGGTGTTGTGTTTGTTCAAGCCAGCGCTTATTTTGTCAAAGGAATGCAGGGCTAGGCAGCGGGAGTGAGGGAAGGAGAGAGAGATGGCGGAGAGGAGTAATAACAGGGCAGAGAGGAACCAGTGTTTACCAAGCCGACCACGCAGGCCGGGCGCTCCTCGTCCCCAGACGCCCCGTCGCCCCCTGACCAGAGCATGTGGGGTCACACTGTACACACGAGGGTGTGTGGTAATCAGGTGGCCTGAGAGGCTTAAGGGGATTTACTCAAGCATTGTCAAATTTCTGTTGACTATTTCATCTTGCTGTGTCTGTATACGTCCATTGTCACGCCACTGTCAACGTGTCACTTGATAGGCCGCCCTTTAGTCTCAAGTACAAAGGATCCTCAACCATCCATCATGCTAAAGCCACAATGCATGTGGGGGAAACTGCTTATTCTTCACTTTGTTCATACTTTTTGCAAAAAGTATTTGTTTCCATCAGTCCTTTACATTTTTTAAAATCTTTTTCCTTATTCTCACTCTCTGCTATTACTTTTCTATTGGTGTTCTTCAGTCATTGTGTTTCCTCTACATCCCTCTTACTTTATGCTGTCTCTGTATTTCCCTCTGTGTCTCTTTAGTAGAGACATGGATCTAAAGACTCTGCAAGGAATAAATGATCTGAGCAATTTCCCACAGTCGCAAAACAGCAGGAGGCAAATGTCACTCACTTTTCTGTGTGCGCATCTCTGTACATTCATGTCTGCAGCTCTTACTAGAATAAGATGCAACTCATAATTTAGGAGTCTTTAAAGGCGTCTACTTTCGGAAATGTTCATATTCAACAGCACACACATGACATCGGTGCACTGATTCCTCAAAGAACAACCTTCTCAAAATGTCATTCCCAACACTTAGGCTTATAAATTGATCAGAATGCCTAATACAGTCCTACACACTGGCTTGAGCTGTGTAGCAAATAAGATCCATCTCCGGTCCATAACATAATATCATCCCTGCTCTTAAAAACATACTAATGGGATGACAGTAAATCAGACATTTACCTTTATACCGAGAGGGTTACTGCAATGCTCTTTCACTTCCTAATTGCTCAAAAGAAATGCCAAAGGCGTGCAGTAAGCCCGACCAATTAGCCACATGTATTCCTGCTTCTCTTAAAACCCTCTGTGTTTAGAGTGAAAGGCACTGGCTTGCCTCTCACTTGTTGATTTACTCAAGGGACCCCCTGAAAAATCATACACACACACATACACATGCACACACAAACATTTCATATTTCCCTTATGTAAAGCATCCGCGCACACACACACATAAACATAAGTACGGCAGTTATATTTGGGCGCTTCACATTGTCCAGACGGCACACTGTCAGAGAGCGAAATGAATGGCTGTTTATATTAGAGCTCTGGTTTAATGAATTAACCAGCCTGGCCATGTCAAACCAGAGGTTCATAGAGAGCAGAAAGGCCCAAGAACTTCCCCTCTCCCTCTCTTTCTCCCTGCACACAGTGGCACACAATGATTGCGTCCTGGGGGAGCATGCAGGGCAAGATGCCCAGAGGTCCTCCGCTGATCCACAGTCATTTCAGTGAGGGCATCTGGTAAAAGGCTCGGCTCCTCTCACTTTATACTCCGTCTCTCCTCCTTACTTCTCTCCTCCTCTCCCACTTTGCTTGTCTCACACTGCCTGTGTGGTTGCTTCCATTTTTCAGAAATTGGCATATGTTTAAACAAATGGCAAAAATATGTATACAAGCATTGGGCTCCACTGAGTCTCAGCACAGGCTGTGCTTTTTCTACCAACATTCTTTATTTCTCTCTCCTTTTTTCCTTTTTGGTCCTTCTTGAGTTTTGACTTTAATCTACCTGACTGAGGTCTGGTTCTCTAATGACTTTTTAATGGATATTTTACAAAGTGCACTGGAATACTGACTGTTTGTGTGTATGAAAAAGTGTTATTTTAGACCTCCAATAACAATAGCCTTGGAGTTGTGAGATCAGAACTCTGAAGCTGAAGCTGAAGAGTGATACAAATGATAAAGTCCTTTTCTCTGACCAGATAATCAGGTACCACCTCACTGATAGATATACACCAATCAGCTATAAAAGTAAAACCACAAACCACAGACAGGTGAAGTGATTTACACTGATTATCTCATCTCAGTGGTTCTTGTCAAGAGGTGGATTATATACGACGGCAAGGGATCAGTCAGTTTTTAAAATGTTGGTGATGGAAGCAGGAAAAATGGGCAATTGTAATGATCTGAGTGACTTTGAAAAAGGTGAAATTGTGGTTGCTAGACGACTGGGTCAGAGCATCTCCAATACAGCAGGTCTTGTGGTGTGTTCCTGGTATGCAATGGATAATACGTACCAAAAGTCCTGTTTTAATGGCTGTTTATACGGGTGGTTTTAATGTTATGGCTGATCGGTGTGTATAGATAGATATATGGCATAAATGGCACATACTGAAAATATCTTTAGCAAAAATGTTTTTATCTGAAATTATGATATAGATAGATAGATAGATAGATAGATAGATAGATAGATAGATAGATAGATAGATAGATAGATAGATAGATAGATAGATATTTTTTATTGTAAGACATTTTTAATGAACATGCTTCGAACCTGGGGGAATGAACGTGCCACATGGTGAGATAAATTGCTATGGCTATGCCTTTTTTCATTTTTCAAATAACACTGATCATTACGATGCTTGTCTCTTCAATATACCATTAAGCAAAACTACTGTTCATGTTCTGTACAAGCCTATGCTTCGCATGAAGACTTTCATGTTTTAGCTCTGTTGTAAACACACCCTTGGGCTCCAAACGCCGCTGCCGCACTAAATGGCCAATAATAGCCAGTTATTATATTTAAATCTCTCTCTTCAGACTCCTTTGTTTTCCTCTGCAGTTTCTCTCTTTCCCTCTGGCCTTGTCCTCCTGCTTCTGCAGACTCCTGCAGGGCCCAGGTTCCTTTTAGGCTTTGTGTGGTCCAGGTCAGTGTGTGTGCGTTTGTATGTGCGTATGATGGTGATGTGGTGGAGGTGGAGGGAAGGCTGGTCGGAGTTGGGGGGGGGATGTAAGATTGCAGTAATTACCCAGTCATACCTGTTCATTAAGCTCACAGTTGGATTCTCACTCATAAACGGTTAGAAACCAATTAAAGCAACGTGGGCCATTAACAACTCCTGCCTGGGTGTATAGTACTATAGTGACAGAGAGAGTGCAAGGAAGAAGCAAGGAACATTCGTCATAATGAGCAAAGATAAATGGCAGAAAGACCCGACATGCTAATGACAAAGTCTTCGTCTTTAGCACAGCGAGTGATGTTGAAAGAGATTGGAGGAAGGAAAAGAGAGGAGAGGAGAGGAGAGGAGAGGAGAGGAGAGGAGAGAAGAGAAGAGAAGAGAAGAGAAGAGAAGAGAAGAGAA
>JAOVVF010000047.1:24857729-24868373 GCA_028565595.1 Duopalatinus emarginatus
GAGAAGAGAAGAGAAGAGAAGAGAAGAGAAGAGAAGAGAAGAGAAGAGAAGAGAAGAGAAGAGAAGAGAAGAGACTTGAACTCAGGACAAATAAGTACAACACAGTAACAAAAACTCCAAAAAGCAATGCAGGGTCTAAATTAAGGGGTAAAAAAAAAGGAATCCTGGCTAAATGGCTTGTGAAATGGAGGATAATGAATCCCGCCATGTAAAAGCTGAAGTGTGTGAATTGGAGTGATTATGATACAATAGTTCTTGGTGTGAAGTCTGATTGCACAGGTATCCTCTCATCAGTAGGAGGTAAGGCTCAGTCCACAGGGCCAGAGGAGGGGGCTAACTCTCAGCCACATTGGTACAGTGAGACAATTACACTCCCTCTCCCAAACAACTTTCATCTTAACTCTACCTCACACTTAAACAATGGGCAATGATTTAAGATTGACATAAAGAACCGCAGAGTCCTGCCTTCCTCATTTCGAGCCCGGTTCCTCATTTACAGACTACTTAGGTGCCTCCTCTGTGCTGTAAAGAGGTTCTCCCTCAGGCTCTCAATCAGTGATCAACTTTTAGATTTGAGATGAATTAGCTTAAGAGTAGCTGGCTGTCCCCTTTGTTTCATATACTCACTTGGATGTTAGTGTGATTCATCAGAAACATGACCCTTGTTACAGTCAAGGATGGTGTCTAATCTGCAGTGATGACAGGACTTGAGAAGTCTTGTGTCTAGATCAGGAGATGAGAAACCTCCCCTACTGTAAAAAAAACGGTTCAGGGCAGCTCATTTGACTCAGAGAGATATATTAGGAATCGAAAATGGGTTGAAATAATAGCTTTTAAAGCAGCTCTTGGTACTGGAAGATAAAGCACAAGGCTGCTATAAAAACTTTGCCTGACAAACTTTTCAATCATGGCACATCAGTCCTCCTGTGCCACTTTTAATAGAGCCCAGATAATGGCACTGGTAATTGGTCACAACACACTTCTGCTTAGGAGGAGGCATGCCGCGCTATTGTCACCATCCCTTTTGTTGTGGTTAAAAAGAGGGGAAAATAAGATGCAATTTAGACACTTTTAAGAGGTGATCTTTTCTTGCTCTTTTTTCCCTTCCTCTCCTCTTCAATCACGGTAAAATTGCTGCTCGAGTAAGACTGTAATTAAACCCCAAAGTGGCTCTCTTCGGAGCCGCACGGCAGGCTTAAATTAAAAAGGCCCTATTAAGGCGGAAGTGCACCATGCTAGTACTGGCGGCTAAGCGTCTTCATAACATAACTGCTTTCGGGAGGCTAACTAACCACAGAGGGGCTCCAGCTGCTAATGCTCGGCTGTTTTAGCGCTAGCTGTGTTCAGCTACTGATTGCTCTCTTGCTGTTGATAAGTAGGCCTACAAGCTGATAATGACTTGTGTCACTTTTAACTTTCTGAGTGCCAAATAACTGCCTTCCTTAAGACATATCAATGGGGTTACTTACTTTAATGTTCTTAGCATTAGCACAAGCACCTGGATTATTTTAGAAGACTTTTAAAGGTCTTCAGGCAGCTGTTTCTGATTTCTGTTGCAAGCAGTTAATAGGCTATGTCACTTGGTTTCTCTAGTGAGATATTTATTTCAAATGCATGTTCTCTTGAAGGTTTTAAAGCTACAGCTTGTCTGTGTGTGTGTGTCTGTGTGTAATATAATTTAAAGTGAAGTGACTCATTGTCCACTGTGCTTGCACACAGAGGATTTTGGCCAATCTGTGCAGTGAAACACACGCACTAGGGGTAGTGATCAAAACTGCCCAGAGCACCTGGGAATGAGTTGGGGTAATCACTGCAAAGTTATTATATCCCTAGCTTTTTGTGAATTATAAGTACTTAAGTAAATTAATATTCAAATATTTTAGCAGTACTATTTAGGGCTGTGTAAATTTTACATGTTTACTCCATAATCTGTATAAGAATCCTCTGTGTGATCCAGTTTCCTCCTGCAGTCCAGAGATGTGAAAATTGGAGATACTAGGACCGGAGACTGGACTGCAACTGAGATAAACAGTGATCATGGGAAAACCAGAACTGAACAGTCAAATGTCCATCAGTAACCAGACATCAGACTTTTTCCAGGCCATAGATTTGAACTTTATTCTTTATATCACAGTTACAGAAGGGATTATCTATAATCACACTATCAGTAGGACCTGAATGAGGACGGCTCCCTTCTGAGTCCTCTCAAGGTTTCTTGCTCTTGTCATCTCAGAGGTTTTTTACTTTGCCACTGTCGCCTCTGGTATTTAAAATCCAGGTTTTATATTTCTTTAAAGCTGTTGTAGGATGATGTCTATTATTAAAAGTGATATACTGGTGAAATTTAATTTAACTGAATTGGATTAAATTGCCTTTAGGTGTGTGTGTGTGTGTGTGTGTGTGTGTGTGTGTGTGTGTGTGTGTGTGTGTGTGTGTGTGTGTCCATTTGTGTATCTGCCCTGTAATGAACTGGCCATGGTGTTTCTCTGTCGTTTACCCAGTATGCGATGGGATAGACTCCAGCACCCCCACAGGAACCAGTAGTAGGATAAGTGATAAGATAACGAGATAATGGTGGTATTTATTTATTAACATTATGGCAAACATTTGGAAGGACTGCAGCCTGTTCTTCTTTCTCCTGAGGGGCCTAATTTAAGTGATTTATGAAGACCAGACAAGTCATATTACACAATTTACAGATATCTGCAGAGTGCACTTTGTAGTTGAGATCCTTAAAGACAAGTCATCATTTATAAGGCTGTAGTTGTTGGATATAGGCTGAAGTAATGTGCAGTTACAGATATAAACCAATGACAAGTCAAATAATTATATTCGTCATGTACTTAGATGTAGGTAAGGAAGTGAAACAAATGGAAAAACTATACTATGATGGAAGCACACAGTTGTATAGGAGACCTTTGAATGCTATAGCACTACAATATCCTTTCACTGGAGCTGAGAAACCCAAACATGTTCCAGCATAACAATGCACCTACAGGAAGACATGGTTTAATATTGGTGTTAAAGAACCTGAGTCTTTTGGGATGAACTGGAAAGCCAGTTGTGTCTCAGACCTGTTAAACGACCTGACCGCACTAATGCTCATGTGGCTGAAGACAAGTACCCACAGCCACGCTCCATAATCTAGTGAAAGTCTTCCTAGAAAAGTGGTGCTTTTTAAAACAACAAATGGAGGATTCAATCTGAAATGGGATGTTTAACCAGCACATATAAATGTGATGGTCAGGTGTCCAAAAACTTTTGGCAATCTAGTGTAAATGCAAGACATACCATTAACATTTATTTAACCAGTTTTAAAATAAGCATGATTTTTTTTTTCAGTAGAACCTTGGTCTATGGATTAAATGTAAATCCATCCAGAGCTTGATTAAAATAAAACATTAGATTTGGTTTACATCAAGCCAGTTGACTTGTTAGTGCTTTACCTGAAAAGTACAAACTGAAGCTAACATGGATTATGGTGCCATGCTTTAACAAATCAGAACATTATACTACTAATATATTTAGTATTCAGCTATAAAGAATCCAGCTATAAAAAAAAGTTGAGGAAGGCTCTCTCTCAGAGGTCCGTGAAAGTGACTTGGCCCTGAGCAAAATCAGAATGATGACGAATGTATGTTGACACCCACTAGCAGGAGCCAGATGCTGCCTACATTAGGAGCTGGTGTCCTGTCATGTCACTTGTGTAGTTATCATACTGTCCCATCTGTTTACATCTGCTCCATCAGTCCCTGTGAGACATCCAACGCCTAACAATATTGTGCAGGATGCGAAAGAGAGAGAGACAGAGAGTTACTTTTACAGATACTACTCTATATAGTAAATTAATTTAGAATAATGAGTTTATATGAGTAATGTATTTTGTGCAGAAAAACTCTGGACTCTGGTGTAAATCTGAAATAACTATAATCTCAGGCTGGACTGAGTTTAAGCAAACGTCTGTCTTCGTGGGATAATTTTATGACAATGTCTCCACCTAGAGATGATTATGCTAATAACAACTTCCAGTCTCTGGTACTACACTAGCAGATAAAATCTAATGTGTGTAATCCTTATTACTGTATACATACAATCACACATGCAGGTGCTTGACAGTGTAATTTAAAAAGCCATTAAAAAAAGACAGCTCGAGAGCATGTATTAGGTATAAAAGAGGTCTTGACAGTTAACATGTTGACATTTCTGATTTCTGATTTCAAAGCAACAGCACAAAGAGTGGACCTCTTTGTCTAAAAGAGTAGCCACATCAGTGAAAAGTGCATTACTACCATGCAAAATAAAATCCCCATCGGCATATCATTATTATGAGAAAACCATCTTTTTGTTGGGGGACAAATGACTTCATTACTAAATGAAAAGCATCTTTTCATTAGGATTAAATCATGGTAGTAGTATCATACAGTCTATCTTGTTATTATGAGATAAATTCTATTAATAGAGTGTAATTGGCATGGCCTAGTTTGATTATGTTGAAAGTTGATTTTGACATTACAGTTGGCAGAATGACTAAAATATTGTGGGGTTTTGTTTTGTTTTTTGTATTTGGATGGTTTTGGGTGTTACTGAGCAGTGTTACTGAGACCCTTAGATCCCAGCATTTATGCGGCCACTAAAATAACATCTTGTTTTTTATAATAATGAAATACATATGTTGTAATTAAATATCTACTAATGAAATTATGATTCTTTTTTGTCTTGCATGGCAGCAATGAAGTCACATAAAATGCTAAATTATTTAATGTTTTGTGCTCTACAGTCCCAAAAAGTCATGCCAGCATATGGTATTCGCAATAAGAAACAATGCTCACAAGTCAAGCCTCACTGACAAGGACAAACACGCAACTTACAGGATAGCTGCTAAATACCACCAAAAACCTCTGAGTAATGGAAAAATTAATAGTCTGATGAGTCAACTTTCGCCATATTCGCTACATCTGGACAGAGGAAGACAAAGCCTGCTGCCAGCTGTTCAGTATTGTGGGGGATCCATAATGGTCTGGGCAGGAAATCATTAGGTCCACTGATTTTGCACGGTCGTATAACCAACAACACATATGAGGCCATTTTACAGGACCAGCTGCACGCTATGGTGTAAAAACTCTTTCCTGATGATATTCCCATATTGCAGGATGATAGTTCTACAATTACAAAATGATAATAATATAAACTGCTAAGTGTAGATGAAAAAGTGGTTTGATGTACAACAAGATGAAGTCACGATGATATGCTGTAATGAAGATGATATCCACCGCCATCATTAAAAATCCTACTAAACCACAAGCTATTCAGGACAGTGCTCCAAGAAGGTTTGAGGCTATTCCTGAGGTAAAGGGTAACTCTTTGTTTTGTCCATTTTACCCTCCCTGGTATATCAATTGAATTCATTTCATGTCCTTGTTTCCATTTAGAGCAATTCTTACAGGAAAAGGTTATGTGCTGTCAATATTATTAAATCGACTGAATGTCAGTGAATCTAACTGTCTTGCTGGTTTCAGATTTGCTGCCACAAGCCGAAGTTCATCTACTAAATATTGCCACCTAGTGGGTACAAGGGTCTTATTGTAATAATAAGGCATATAACTCAATGAATTACAAAAACAGAAGAATATCGCATTAAGACAAGAAATAGGCAAAAGACAAAAGTAACAGAGACAGTGATAGTCAGTAAAAGATTTATTTAGTTTGTGACACATCTGTATTATATTATACGTTAATCTTTAAGAATACAAAATGGCTTTTCAAAATAAAAGCAACATGGCTTCAAGGTTAATTTTCTTTAAAACACACTTATCACCTTTAATAAATACTCTTTCTCTTTATACAGTAACAACTGGGCAAGGAACAGGTTTGCTTTTCAAAGGTCAAAGGAAAAGCAGACACGACAGAAGCGAGCCAAGTACAGAGGACAGCAGTCACACAGGAAAGCTTTTTAAGACGAACTGGACTACTGTTGCAGGTTCACAGAGGTCGGTCAGGTGAATAAACAATGCAATACCAAAGCACCGACTGAGGTGTTCGCCTTCAGGCTACTCAATACCGCAGGGTGTATCTGGCTAATCCAGACTGACGTGGTACATTTTCATCTACACAGAAATAGACCATAAGCTAGAGATAAAATCTATAGGTGCGCTGATACGATCTGTTTACTAGCGTACTGCAAACATGTCCTTCACTGGTAGCTATTGTTTTATTTACGCAGCAATGCTATCTATCTGTTTTTAATATCATTTATTTGTTTACTTGTTCTTTCATTCATACAAAGAACAAGTAATACTTCTTCAATCTCTGTGGGACCTTCTGCAGCCCTACACTGTTGTACTACTATTCAGTGTCAGGAAAACAAACTAACAAAAAAAAGAAAAAGAAACAACTGAAACTGAAACTAATACTGGCATTCATTATTCAGCCATGAGGCCTGCTACAGGTAAGTGGATCCTGTGCAGGATACGTTCTCAGTCCATTGGTGGATCATGCATACAGGTCATTAAGGGAAGCCTCAGTTCACTGCTCTAGGGAATGGATGTGTAT
Source organism: Duopalatinus emarginatus (assembly GCA_028565595.1). NCBI lineage: Eukaryota > Metazoa > Chordata > Actinopteri > Siluriformes > Pimelodidae > Duopalatinus > Duopalatinus emarginatus. Next base: position 24,864,279 of record JAOVVF010000047.1, read on the forward strand.
GTTGGACTCGAGGTTTGGTGACAGTCTCACCAACACACACTTACTTATGCACACATATGCACAAGCAGGGTTGACCTGCATTCGCCAGGACATTCTTTGTTCAGAGACATAGAAATAAGAAGAAGAGGTAAAAGAAGATAAACAAATCAGAATCATAAAATGTCCTGCTGTCGATATTTAAGAAGAAGGAGTAAAAAGAAAATGATAAGTACAGGCAGAATGGAATGATTAGAAATGCACACATTTACTCAAAGAAAATATTATAATTGGGATATGTTGTTAGATCTCTGAAGGATTAATTCAAAGTGTCTCTTCTCATGAAATAAGAATTCTTATCCATTCTTAATCCGTTTGTCTGCAACAATTAGTCTGAAACAAGTTCTTCACATTCATGACATTCATCCCTAATATTCAGCGCACACACAGTTTCACATACCTAGCTACAGATATTGGTGTATTCACACAAATACTGACTACTCACACACATCTACTTCAACAATACAAAAAGAACGATATGCTCACCTAGTCAAAAGTCACATATTGGCATTTCTATATTTCTGCCGTAACGTAAATTGGATCGTGAAAACACAGTCTGCTTTCCATGCTGCTGTTAAAGCAGCTGAGGAAATACTTTGGAAAGCTTCTCTTTTCTGTATCCCAACACTGTTAATAAGTGTTAAACAATGTAAGCCTCAACATTAGCCATGAGGTTGGTTAATGATCCAGTGTTCGTCAGGTTTTAGTTGGTTATTTGCTGCTTTACTTTTACTTATTCTAGGTGAACTGGTTAAAGCACATCATTCCAACATTCACCTACATGCAGCCCATATCATTCTCTCTACTAGACCAGTAACTGTCAGTATTGTGGAAGTTGGCTTGGTTGTAGATCTAATACCCATAATCGAGTATATTTATTGGTTATTAGACCCTGCAATTGGGTATAAAGACCCTGAAGTTTATGTTTACTCTGTAACTGTAATGAGACAGAGGAAAAAATCCCTTTGCTTTAAGTTGGTGGTGGTATAAAGTATCTTAATCCATAAAAGACTTGACGTTCCAATCATAATGGGCCAAAGGAGAGTGCAAACTGAATTAGCAGGAGATGCTGGATGAGAAAGGATGCATAAGTTTATGCTAACCTTTAGAGATACTTCTTACCACCTCTCAATCCAATTTCTAAACGAAAAACTGGAAATGACAGCACTTATGTAATCAAGGACGTGATTTCTGACTTACGGCAATATAAACAGCTAAACGTTTCTTGCAAACCTCTTAGTAGTAAATAGTGGAATCTTCTAACAAAGAGTTGCCACGATGCTAAATGAATAACCAATTTAGACACTCCGCTCAACAGTACCGTTTATAATGTATAGTACAAAATTTAGTTCTCAGACACCAAGAACGTTCAGACTCAAATATTACTGGTCATCACAAACAAGAACCTGCCCCTGCACTGACATGCATCACGTCACCTGGCTACACTCTTCAAGAGAGGCTCTCATCCCATACAAGAGACTCTCATCTCTTATTTATTGCACCATTGATCCATCTCTGCAGATTCTTTAACTCATTCTCAGGCCCAGACTCAGATGCGACCATTGCCATGGCTGCTGCCCCTTCTGGAGGTTAAGCTGTGTGGCGTGTACTGGAGTTCAGAGGTCAAGGTCAGCCCGGAGGCCTCGCAGGCCAACACCAGCTGCCGCAGGGCATCCAGGGCATCCATTTTAGCACTGCGCAGCAAATCGCACTGACCCTGAGATAAGGAGGGGGACATTTCATGATCATTTTCTACTATGTGAGACTACTGACCATTGAAAGGTTTTATCTTTCAATGGTCAGCTCCTTAACAACAAGGAGACTTCAAAGGTCTTCAAAGAATAAGAATAACACATTGCTAAAAGCTTCAGTGGCATTAAATCTGAGAAGATTAGGATAATGACCGAATGTAGGGAAAGAAAATAGTAGGAACCTTTAGTACAGTGATATTCCAGGTAAAGCTTTCCACAGCTTTACTCAGCTTTCGCTCCTTCAGGTTCTCCTTCTCCCCCAGCTTGGCCAGATCCTCATGAAACACCATGCCTTAGAGAGGAGTATAATACAAAGTAATACATACAGATAATTATCATATTCAAACAGAGAGACATCATTTATGAAGCAGGATTTAAGTTGACCAAACACGGCCTGTGTCTATTTCTGCTGGTAAAACGTATTATTCCTCTTGATGAAATCCCCTCTGGTTTTTGTCTCCTCTATAAGCTGCCCTCTTGCCTCTCTTTCGATTTCTCTCATACTAGACCAGCAGTGTGGTGCTCATCCTGCTCCATTACAGTGTTTCATCCTCATAAGGACATGAGCACCAGCGTTGCACCTCCCTCTAGCTGCCAGCTTTTTAAATCAATTTGCACACAAGAATAAATAAATAAATAAATAGTAAAGTCTGGCTTAATGAGAAATGTCATGCAGTAAATGCATGTGTGTGTGGCGAGAATGGTAACTGGAGGAAAGGAGATTAAAATGTCCCAATATATTATATATCTCCATCTGCTTATGCAGGATAAGCCTTTCTATGACAGAAGTATAGTGAAACTGAGCTCATAACCTGGGTTTAACAAATATTTTGTATATTTCTGGTCATCATTATAGTGTACAGTCTGACAACATAACCAAGATCAGCAGAGTCGATTTACCCTCCATCACCAAACTCACCTTCCTTCTGCACCTGAGCGATTCTCTCCTGCACAGCGTCCGCATTCTCTATTAGCTGCTTATTAGCTGAGATCATCTGTGAGGACACACACAGGCACCATGACTTTTATGGAGCACATATACTCAGTGACACAAACTGCAGTCTTGTCTCAGACTAAGCAGAGACCCTGTCTGCCCTCTCCCACAGTGTAGATATTTATAACATGCAGCCTGGCCAGACAGTCAGGCCAAACTCCTGCCTGTTTCAGATGCACCACATGAACCTGAGGCAACAGTCCGGCTGGAAGAGAACAAAAGATGCGGAGCACAAATGACCATGTCTATGCCAGATATAATGACAACCCAGTTGGATCCTAATCATAATCCTCCACAGCCATGATTCAGCAGATTCGGATAAAAAAAAGATGCTGAAACAGTGTTATGTTGAGCTGTTCTGCTGTGTCTGAATCTGTCTATTCTCAGAGCTGTAAACAGAGAGAAATACAGCACTGGGCTCATCAGCCAGATCACCTCAGGTGACTGACCATGTGGAGCCGAGCATTAACGTTACCTTAAATATCAGTGACTCAGTGTTGTTAGGTTTAGGGGAAAAGCCCTTTCTACCTCAGTAACAGGAAACACACAGTTTCGGGTTTCTTATAATCACAAATTAGGATTGACACACTATAACACACTTGTATGTAAAATATGGAAAAATGTATGTAAAAATATATATGTAAAAGCATTAAAGATCCATTATTATCCAGTGTTTGTTCTATTAATTAGTCAAATTAAATCCACTATAATTGCAAAAAACTTTACTGTGTAAAGTTTTAATATTTGTCATTAACAAATTATAACAATCCAAATCTAAACAGGTGAGTCAGGGCAGTCTATTAAATACCAGTGGTATCTTATTTTGATGTTTTCAGGGCAAGGTGGGGGGTTTTTTCAGCCTCAACCAACTGACACATATTTACTCTTCAGAAAACACTCAGTATTCCTCCTGGGTATTTATGCAAAGATGAAATTCAAAAGCACAACTTGAGATGTGTAGCTTCCTTTAGTCCACATGCATCATCTAACTGAAGGCATGTTTGTGTACATATTAGAGATGTAACTAAATACAAAAACATTATTTCATGGATCATGGGGCATCAGGCTAGAGATGTGCAGGAAGACTTGGCTCCAGTGGACACAACAAAAAAGCAGAAAGATATGCAGCTCAAAGGAGAAGCATTAACGTGAACATCATAATAATGCACATTTTACAGAATGCATTATGCAGAATGCCTTAGTAACAGGGTCGTAGTGGTGTGAATAAGTCTATTAGTTTAGGGATAAAAATTTCTAATAATTCTATAAATGTATAACTCTTTTTATTATTTTCTGTAAAGCTGCTTTGAGACA
>JAOVVF010000047.1:24868473-24896281 GCA_028565595.1 Duopalatinus emarginatus
TTATTTTCTGTAAAGCTGCTTTGAGACAATGTTCATTGTTAAAGGTGCTATACAAATAAAATTGAATTGAATTGAATATTAGTTTATTTAGATTTTTGTTTATACACTGTTTAAATGCAATAGCAGCTCTACTGAAAAAAAAACGGTTAGGGTTCAATTCTGAATACATTCCCAGATTTAAAACACTAAACAGATACAGATGCAGATACAGATAGTGACATTGCATGCATGTGTGTGTCTTCTGACTCCAGACATGGGTCAGGCGAAAGAGAGGCTCTGGCTTCCAAGATCTGTTTCTCTTTAAATTTTTTGCATTTGTATCTTAGTAAAAAGTTTCAGTATAATCAGTAAAGCCCAGGCCTGTCCCTGCTGTCCTATTGTGAGTTATTACCGTGTCATAGGCATTAAGCAGCTTGCGTGTGGTGTCGTTCAGATTTGCCAGTGGCTCCAGGCAGGGGTAACCGTCTTTCAGGATCAGGCTTGCTCCTGGGGGACCGTCAGGGCCTTGCAGCCTTGTGGCCAGGCTCTGCATGCACTGCTTTAGTGTGGACACTGGGGGGAGCCCACATTGTTCTTTGAATGCCACTGTAGCACTCTAGAAAATGAGAAATAATAATTAAGTCTGGGTTTAATGATTATTCAAAAACAATACTACATGCACATGCATGCATACAAATGCACCCATATGTAACAAAGCAAAGCTGAATAAGAACACACCACTATCATGATTTCTATAATCTCTACACATTGTATTTGACACTCTGACTCGGTTAAGTACTTGGCTATAACTAAATCATCTCACATTCGTTTATTTTGTCCTGTTGTTGTTGTTGTGTGGTATACTGACAGTTTCAGAACTGAAGCACAACGCTCCTGATCCATACAGCCATGTTATTCAGTTAAAGAAATAATATAAAAGATTATTATTTAGGAGCTCCTATTAATTATTCAGCTACTACAGGAAACGAGAATGAAGAACGTAAGCCTGGATGGTTCTTGGGAGTTTAAAGGGTTTTTCTCTGCAAGACTAGCTTTGTTTTTCTCCTCTCTGCATTCCCAATCAACCGTTTTACCCAGACTGGGTGGCACCACACACTGCATTTGAATGTAATCTAAATACAGCAGTGAATAACAAAAAATCAGCATCATCACTAATATGACTGGACTAGAGTGGCTGGGTTTGTGTGGTGTACTAAAAATATATTTATTAGTCTCTTTTGTTTTGTCGAGACATCAACACGCATGGTTTGATTGTGATCAAGTTTTATATTGCATCTTCTCTCATTATATATGTGTGCCCCTATGTGTGTGTGTGTAAGTGTGATAAGCGGTTGTCTAGAATAATCCTGCTCACCTGCTTTTTCAGTGCAGGCAGGTAACATTTAATTCCACAAACTACCACATACACTGACTCAGGAAAGCACGTCCTGGCTGCTCAATGTAGGAATGAATGGACAGTGAATGTGGACCACCCTCATTCAAAACCTGATCCACAGACCTGATAATTACATATGTGACCTGATAATTACAAATATGATCCAAAGACCTGATAATTACATATAGGTTGTATTTAATAACTGGGCATGGCATATACAGTACATATAAATTGTTCTGGTTTTTGCTTCTCGATTGATTAGAATGCATGATTATTATTCATTCACTAAATCAGAAATGACCCTCTAACCCTCTATGATTCTATATTATATTGGTATATTGGTAAACTCAATTCACCTACTCATCATCTAAGCCATTTATACTGGGTTGTCCGGGGTGCTGGAGTTTATCCCAGTGATCTCTGGGTCAAAGGCAGGTCTAACAGGTCACCAGTAATCACAGAGCAGACACATTTACACACACAATCACACCTAGGGGCAATTTAGCATCTCCAGTTTGCCTGACTGAATGCATTTGGACTGTGGGAGGAAACTGGAGGAAATCCACACAGACAAGCAGAGAACATGCAAACACCACACAGAAAAGACGCTGGTCACCAAAATGGGGAGTCAAACCCAGACGCGTGCTATGAGTTAAGAGCACTAGTCACTGCACCACAATGATACCTACATGTAAACTTGTGAGAGAAATATACAGTGGTGTATTTTTTTACTATATTGTATTTTTTCACGCGATTCTACCAGTTACTCTTACCAGGGCATTCTCTCTCAGGTCTGTGGCCTCTTTGAGCGGAGGGCCGGCAGAGCGAAAGGTGTCATCTAACACTTTGATGGCCGTGTTTCGGAGGGTGACGTACTCTCTACCTCGACGTACTCCTCGCTTTACAGATAGACCCCGTCTCTGAGCCTTGCCTCCACCACGACGGTTTGTAATAGCCACGTGCACAAACAGGCTGGCGTGGGGTAAAGGCTCTCCTGCCAGGCCCAAGAGTGGCACATTCCTGTAGCCAGGCTGTAGGCATTCAAAAGCGATGGTGTACTGCCCAATAAAGTCATCTCCTATGTAGTCATCATCCAGAACGACAAAGCGAAGGAGTGCCAGTTCTGGCATGTTTACCTGTGGAGTAAGGATTTTAAAGCACACCAACACACACTGATAAATGAACAGAGCAGAAAATGTGACGTGTTAAAATATGCTTTTTTGCATTTGCATCTTTTGAGGTCTAATGTGATTATTAAGTGTTTACATACACACAACCACAGTTCCAATAATTCCAACTACTAAGCACCAACACACACACTAAACATGCTTGTATTACACTAGATTTTTATCAGAATTAAAATTTACATACATACATACATTTTGAGGCCTCTTTGAATATCATTGTTACCGTAATTTGCAGTAAAATTAAACACATTATCAAACCGAGCTGTTCTTTTAAATGTTCAATATCGGTCTATATTACACCATTAATCATAATTTATTATTAAGGTCAATGCCCTCAACCATGTTCATTTATTTATTAAAAAATTAAACTGTAGACAAAACAAATTTAGCTCTTCATGCTAAGATATTATTATGAATACTAGTTTTGCACAATAAGGAAATCCTAACAGTTCATTTTTACTTTATAATTTTAAATAAACAGAAATTCAAGCCTTTCCTCCATATTCTACATCAGTGCTAGCTCGAATATTGAGGAAACAGAGGACAATCCTCTCAAAAATTTGACAGAAAAATAAACATACATAAATGTAATAAAATAACACACTTCCACAATCTAAAATTACTGTACGGAAGTCTAACATCCCCAGGCCTCCCTTTGAACACCATAATAAATGGTTGTTACCCCAGTGGCTCACAAGCCCTGGCGTTTACCATGGGGCATAATGGGAGCGAGGGACCCTCCTGTTGGGCAGGTTTAACCAGAGACCCTGGATTTAGCACCTAACATCAGTGACCAATCACTGCAGAGAATACAAAATCAGAATTTTGAGGTAGTTGTTAGGTGGCAATAAAGCAATCAGCAGGGCTGGTTGTGCTGGTGAATACCCAATCAGAGCGAGAGAGGGACTTATCAATGATGTTGTGCATTAAGCTAGTCTCCTGTAGTTACTCATACAGCAAGGATAAGAATCGTCATGTTTAACGGAGAAGGTTTTTTTTCTGTTGAAAGCTAGCTAGCTTTATTGCTAATAAAGTAACAACAGAAACAGTGAATGTTGTTCACATTACAATAAATAAGGCTTTCAAGGCTGCAGCTTCTCCCAGCCAGGACTCAGTTACCCAGAATTCCCGGCACTTATCTGAAATGCCAGTACCCAGGACTAAATACTGGTTTGGGTTTTTACCAACTATGTTTTGTCGTGTTTAATTAGTTAATTATGTTTACCTTTTTGGAGTTTAACCTACACCCAATGTGTGTGTGTGTGTGTGTGTGTGTGTGTAAACCCCCGTAGTTTAAGCTTAGCTATCCTGTACCAAGCTGTTTTGTTTATCTCTTGCTGTTCTGGTGTTCAATTTTTTTCTATTACATTTTTAACCCTGATCTTGACACTGCCTGGGACACTCTCTGCTTGCACAGATCACCTGACCTCTTACCTGCTTTGGATTATAATTTTGGATTGTGTTTCGGAGTTGGTGAACTTGTTTATTAAACACCTGCAATTGTGTCCACACCCTGCTCTGGTGAGTTTGTGTACATACCATCTCACAACACCATTTGACTCGTTGGACTATAGTAAGACTATGGTCAAAGCAGCAGGGAGATCATTTCGAAAAATCATGATTACTAAAACAAATATTTAGGTCAGTGTGTTCAACAGCTCATGTACCTTAAAGTGACTGTATTTCAGGTTAAACATTCAATATTGCATAATTCAATTAAAAAAAAAAAAAGAAATGGATGAAAAACATCACCAATTACAATGCTAAGAAGTCATTACTGCTGCTTTTCAATATATCTGGGTTTTACGTGCCCGCATTAACACCAATTCACCAATTCAAGTTTGCCATCCTTCCTCCCGTACTCATCTTAAAATATTTCCTTTTATATTCTCTAAAATGTAGAACCATACTTAAATCAAAACTACATTTGCTCCTCAGTCACATCCACTATGTTCACCTTATTAGACTCGATATAGGACCATTACACTAAAAATAAATGACCTCATATTTATATGATATTGGTCAATAAAAAAACAAGGTCTAAGATTAAATTATTGTGATCACAATTAAATAATAAAGAGTGCACGGAGACACAAATGGAGAGAGATGAGTATCATTAAGGATACATGGCCCTCTGTGATTAATGAGTGTAATGAACAATAGCCAAAGCAAAATGAGGAAGCAACAGTCATCGATCATACCACACTGAAGTGTGTGTTTCTCGGTGTGTGCACCTTGTTTTTGTGAAATGTCAAGAGGATCGCCAGAAAATGCACATGCACTGTAAGGGCAGGTAAATGTCAGGACAAAAAACCATGTCTGACATTTTTATTCCAGAAACTAAAACAGCCTAAACAGCCTTTTCCTTTGGGTTACTGAGGTCAGGGTTAGAGTTAGGCATAGCATTCATTAACTGTATCATTCATTGTGTCTGTGCAAAGTGCTGACATTTGCTCAAAAAACAAATACCTATGTGTGTATGTGTGTATGTGTGTGTGGAACAGATCTCTTGATAATTGTCAAGCAACAGTCACCAAAAGCAGGCCACAGCAGCAAGAAGATTAAATCCTCAATGCAGTGTGGTAAAGAATCAGTGTGGGTCAGAATAGGTCTTCATTACACTGAGCCTGAAGCAAACATATAAATATTCACATGCAAAATAGCCTCATTTAGTGTTCCAGGGAAGACTTGCAGTCTTTATCTGCATTCCTTAATTACAGGCTGACTACGATCTGAAGGTGCAGCTGTTAGCAGTAGTGTTAGTTGTTGCTTCTGTATACTATTGCAGATCTGAGACAGCTGGTGTGTCCATTTACACCTACATCTGAGTCATTTCTGAAGCTAAACCCTTATAATCCTTAATGACAGGTCATGGTAATTAACCTCATTACAGCTTTATAACTCTGCATTAGACATAATTACATGCATGTATTTCACCATCAAACGTTTGTATAAAATTATACGAAAGTAAAAAAAAAAAAAACTTGCTTAGAAATGCAGTCCTTCTCACACAATACAACGCATGCTAATTGACACCATAGTTTGGGAGGACCAAAGTCACATTTACAGTAAACATACTCTCTGTGAGCACTTTATTAGGAACACCTGTACATATACCCCTACGTATTCATGCGTCACTTAATCAGCTAATCGTGCAGCAGCAGTGCAATGTGTAAAATCATACAAAATACGGGCCAGCAGCTATGGGGGATTTTCACATCAACCATCAGACTGGGGGGAAATGTGCTCTCTGTGAGTTGGATTGACAGACTACAACAGCAGATGTCCATAGATGTCCATGTCCATGTCACCAAAACTGGACAATTCAAAGACTACATGGTGTCAACAGTCCAGACTGGTGGAGGTAGTGTAATAGTGTGGGGAATGTCTTCTTGACAAGCCTTGATCCTGTTAATACCAATCAATCATTACTTGAATGCCACAATCTCTTAAAGTATTGTTGGATCTTTTTATAGCCACAATTTACCATCTTCTAATTCCTACTTCCAGCATGATAATGCACCACATCACAAAGCAAATGTTCATGATTGAGTTCTTCACTGGTCTTCCCAGTCAAAATGGATTTGGATTCCTTTCTGAATCCAAAAGAATGGGGTTGGAATGGAAAATTGGAAAGTGAGCCAAATGTTCAGGATTTGTGTCATGCACTCATGACAACATGGCCCTCAGAGGAATGTTCCTAACGTCTTTTCAAATCTACACCTTGGCAAATTGAGACTGTTTTGAGAGCCACGAGACACCCTACAGTATTAATATAGTGTTCCTAAATAAAGTACTCTGTAAGTGTATGTCTCAACCTCCCTCTCTCAGCACTGTTTTCATCATGTGTTCTGTCTGTGTTCCTGTCATGTGATTATGTCTAAACATAATTTTGACACTTCTTCGGTTTGATTAGGTTTTCTGTTCATACCCTGTTGTACCTTGTATGTGAAATGTTTTAGTGGCAATTCATGTTTAGTCTAAGTCTGTTTTCTGGATCCATGTTTTGAGTTTCAATTTTATGATCCTATGTTACAATGTAAAATGTATCACAATTTCATGCATAATTTCCCATTTTGGCAAAAATTTGACTTTGGAATATTACATTTCTCATATGCTCATGAGATTAGCTCAGTGGAACAGCACTACTAATTGTTTCACAGTGCATGTAAGTAAAATAAACAAAAGTGGTAATGACACATTGGACAAATGTGAGTTTAACTCTTCTGCATGTACAAGCCTTTTCTACAATTGAAACTTCTAAATCAAATACTCCTACTCAAGGCCTTGATGAATGAATACCAGTAGCCAAAACTATTTGTTCCCATCATCACATGATGCATTTGCACAAGACATCTGCTTCAACTAGTTTACAATCTCTGTGTTTTAGAGCAAATCATAATGATCATGATTTAAATTAACCTGGCTTACTTGGTTTCCACATTACCCTAGCGGATTTAGCTCTAAAAGGAAGATTCTGAAACATTTTCTAATCACAGTGTGTGAAAATAATCTATTAAAGGTGTTCATTTCGGCTGTCAACCTACTGAGAGTTAAACTGACTAAACAGATTGTGTATAGTGGATGTCTAATGAGAAACCGTTTTTCTTATTATAGTCAGCATATATCAGCATATGTGCTCATTCTGTATCAGTTTCAAATGATCATTTTGTAGAGGGAACTTCTGTGGAAGACTCCAGACATCCTCTCCATGGAGTTAGAGTCTGTCTAATTTCAGACCTCTGAGTTGCACTGGCCCTCTGCCATGCTGTGGTACTCACTCAGATCTTCCTGAACTGTTTATCTAAAGCCTAGGCTGAGCAATAATATTTCTGTTACTGTCACATTTCAGTATGATATTACCTCAGCAATATACTATAGTAGCATTTTTAGTAAAATGGTTTAAAAGATAAAATTGTGCCATTTACGGTGTCTAATTCAAGTAGAATAAGTGTGCACAAGTTACTGGTAAAACGTTTAAAAATATGCCAAAATCAGACAGGTGTCAATACTACACTTTATGGACAAAAGTATCGGCACACCTATACATAACACCTACAGGAGCTTTTATGACATCCCCTTTCAAATCCCTAGGCAATAATATAGATCCATATAGGCATGGTTGGGGGAGTTTGAAGAAAGATCCATATAGGCATGGTTAGGGGAAATTCAGTATGGGAGGTCTTGCCTCAACTGCATTAAACACCTTTGGGATGAACAAGCCCTCTTGTCCAATATCATTGTCTGACCTCAAAAACGCTCCTCTGGGTGAATGGCCAATAATTTCCAGTTTGTAGAATAATTTGTAGAAAGCCTTCCCAGAAGGGTGGGAGCTGTTATAACTGCAAAGTGGGAACCCACTCCATATTAAAGACTTTGGATTTAGAATGAGCTCCTGTAGGTGTAATGTGTAGGTGGCTGAATACTTATTTCCATATAGTGTTTTCCAGTCATGTTCAAAGTCCTTGATTTGAACTACTGATACCCAAAGCTTTAGATCGCAATTATGAAACAGTGGTACTGAGTTATAGAGACAGTTAGCTTTCTATGAGAGGAAATAATATGGTGGATCTTTTAATGGTATTAGTGTCGCTAATGGCTGATGAGTTTTTGTGCATGGTTGTGTGTAATATGGTTCAGTTGATGGCTCATACTTTAAATCTTTTGCAGCTGCACTTTTGTGTTCACTGTAAGCTATATTCAGCCAAAATCATGTTCCAGGTATATTCATATAAAAGGTTTTAAAACCATCTTCTACCACCATATTTCAAAGTCCAATCTCACTCTTTAAATGTGAAGTCAAGCACTTAAACATTTTAATAATGAATGTATCAATCAGTATGGAAATGAATCAGTAATAATATAATTTTTCCCTGCTGTGTTTTGTCCTCGAATAATTATATAAGTCTGTCTGATTCTTAATCCCAACTGGCGTTTAAATAGTTTGAATGTTAAATCTACCTTTTCAGGCTGGTCTTTAAATATATCTTGTGGAAAATTTTACAGCTATCAGCGGAATCGAACTTTCTCTTACCTGAAACTCGAACGTCTCATCAAACAGAGGGTTATCCTGGTTCTGGGCTGCGGTGCGAGTTCTCTGCTCAGCACAGTCAGCTGGTACGCCATGCAGTTCCAGCACCACATAGGGATCGATGACTTCACCCTTGGCCCCAGAACCCTGTGGTTTGGGCAGACTGTGAGCACTGATAACCTTCACCCTAAGAGTCTGTGGTGGTACACCAGGCACGCAGCCCTGCGACTGGGCACTGAAGTAGGAGACCTCATCTCGCATAACAGCTGGCCTCAGTACATATCCAGAGCCTCCGTTCTGTGCAAAGCGGCCTCGGCTTAGATCCAGCATGGCACCTGGTGTCTGCTGGTTGAGTGCCACCAGCTGTACACCTCCTTTCCAGTAGCCTTGTGGGTTGGGATTGCTGGAGTCCAGCCGGACCGAGCTGGGTCGAACTCGAGTGAGACAGCGCTTAGTAAAGCTTACAAGCTCCTCTGGGCTCTCACTTGCCAACCGGCCTGCTTCACCCTCTCCCAAAGAGCATAGGGTCCAATAAGGGGAGTCTGGGAAACCTGGGGTGCTAGGTGTAGAGGGGGTGGAGGGAGGAGAGGTTTGTTGAGACTGCTGAGTGCTGGTACGGTGAGCATAGAAGTTACGACTACCAGTGCGAGTCACTGCAATCAGATCAGACAGCTCTCGTCGCAAACGAAGTCGCCTCGGCTGAGGGGGAGGTGGAACCACCAGAACGACCCCTAGGTCCTCCTCCCCAGGAATGGTCATCTGACGACCAGCTAGTGGACCTCCACCACCGATCTCCTCATCCTCTTCAGATACTTCCCCCTCAGAGCCCTCCTCTTCTGGGGGTAGCTTCTTGCCTACAAGCAGTATCTTTCCCTTTAGCTGCTCAGGAGAGGGTAATATGGCAGTGCGTCCCCCAGGAGTGATAGGCGAACATTCAGGCTTGTACAATTTTGTTCCAAACACCTTCTTTAGGTGCAGTGCTAGAGTGTGTTGCTGGCTGGGGGAACACTGCTGACACAAGTATAGTAGCAATGGATACTGAGAAGTGAGAAAGGCATATTTGTTAATCACTTCCAGAGCACTGTGTACTGTGACTAGGCTATGGTGATGATGATGGTGATGATGATGATGATGGTGGTGATGATGATGATGGAGCTTGCTGTCTGACTCATAATCAACTCCCAAAAGAGGTTCTCCATCAGGTCCATCTGTTACCCCAAGCTCCAGACATCGATAACCAGACCGTAAGGCTCGTGTCAGCCCTAACAGATCAGCCTTGCCATGCACCTGATCATCTAGAAGGTAGGAGCGGTAGGAGGTGCTGATGTAGTAGTGGCACAAGGGCAAAGTCATGTCATGACATACATACTGGTGCTCAGGGTCAAACAACTGGCACTCAGGTGACTGAAGGTATTGAGTGAAGCCATCCAGACCCAGAAGACCTTTCTCGCGGCAAACTGCAGAGGGTTCAAAGCGTCGCAGGAGCTCTAGGCAACCTTCAGTGGTGGCCAGCGACAGTCCCTGCTCAGTCTCCAGGAACAGACGTAGGTCCTGTACATCTAGGCACTCCCGGTCTTTTGATAGCTGCACTAAAAGGAAGTAAACGTCAGGCCGGGTACACAGCTCACAGTAAGCTTCCTGAAATTCTTCAAGTGTCACATGAGATGTCAGCTTCTCTTTGCTACGTTGGATCTCCTTAAAGCGCTGACGCACCTAGAGCAGTGTAGAGAGGGTAGACCTTTGTTTAGTCTATACATTATTTACACAGTTGGAAGCTTAGTAAAAAGAACACACTGCATTAAACGATACAACTTATTTAGTTGTCTGGAGGATCATGTAAACAGAACATCTACAAACCAGGGCTTTTCTTAAAAAAAAGGTTTCATAAGTGTACGAGTGTACACTAAAGCTGCCTAACTGGTCATAAGTAATGGAACATTTCCATATAAACTCGACATGATCAAGCATATCCAAGATTACAGTACAGAAATGAGTGATGCAAATGACAGCCAACAGCACAGACTTAACTCTTTTCTTCCCTCTCTGTTTGCCCTTTAGTGCCATTACTTGTCTATTCTGTTGCCACATAAAGCACATGCCTTAGACCCCCTGTCACACAGACTTAGAGGCATGGTACTGTTGCTCTTGTCTGTCCTCTTTCTGTCCTCAGCTGTCAGCAACCTTCCCCTCCACACACGCACACATAAACATGCGTCTGTGCAGCTATTAAATTCCACTCCCCAAGTCACTGTGAAGATGCACAGCAGCCAGACTAAGTGAAGATGCAGAGACAGGTTTCTTGGACAAAGCACTGATCCTGAACACTGCACCCCATGCGATTATTTTTGCTTAAGATTGTGAACTTTAATGTTATTTCATTCTCACTTATTTAAGTGCACACTTATTAAAAACACCAGTTAGATAAAGCGTTTCCGCCTTAGTTTATCAGTGCTGGTGTTGTTCATTAACTTTATGTCTCTGCATGATCTTCCACAGATTTGTTTCGCTGACTTCCCCCAGATCATATATGAGGATGTCATACTGTTTATTTGAAATTTCTATGTGTTGTAACATTCACCAGGACACCATAGGTGACAACAATCGTGCACAGCCACCAGTTTGCATAGCCACCAGTTCCTGTACACCTCTCCCTCCCACTCTGCGTGTGAGAGGGCGGAATGATTGTAATAATAATAGCAATAATAATAATAATTGTAAAAACATTGCATGCAGCAATGAGGAAATAGAAAGTGCTGAATTTACTATTCTGTATGGAAGTGCGTAGGCAGCACTTCAGGCCTGTAAAACACAGAGGGAGATTAGATGAGATTAACTTTATTTTCTAAAAATATATTTTATTGTTCTTGTACTTTACATGCAATGGCATGAATGTGAACTATTTAAACAGAGCTCTTATAATGTAAACACTACACATATA
Source organism: Duopalatinus emarginatus (assembly GCA_028565595.1). NCBI lineage: Eukaryota > Metazoa > Chordata > Actinopteri > Siluriformes > Pimelodidae > Duopalatinus > Duopalatinus emarginatus. The sequence goes on from JAOVVF010000047.1 coordinate 24,880,005, forward strand.
GCTCCTCATGCCTGAAGTGCTGCCTACACACACATATGTACTGCCACACAGAATAGTAAATTCAGCACTTTCTATTTCCTCATTGCTGTACTCCATTTAATGTGTACAGATTCATCTGAGTCATGAAACTCAGATGTGGTTCTTTTCTTTGAACAAAAACACTACACTACACTACAGCAGCACTTTCCATGTTGTTCTATTGCGTGTTTAAAAAGGGCCTAATCAGTAGTTCTGTTAGGGCATCTGGGCAGGCTGAAGGTTCTATATAGAGGAATCTGCTTTCAGAAAAGGTACCAGAAATCTATATCTATCGTCTTATAACTGATAATCATACAAAGACTTGACCATTTCAGTAATAACACATTGACATATTACACCAGTTTTAAATGTTTAGGAGAATTCATAAACGTACAAGTTTATCTATTATGTTGCAATCCATTTCAATGCTGATAATGGTAGTCCCAGATAGCTCACCTTTGCCTCCTTAATTCCAGGACATAATCTGCAGATGGTAGCCACAGCAATGTCCTCTGACACAATCCCATGCCCATCTTCATCTCCCAGTGCAAACTCTGCTGCCAGCCAGTCCCTCCTCAACTTGCTTCCCATGCTTCCCTCTCCTACTCCTCCATCTCCTCCGCCTCCACCAGCCAAGACTCCAGGGTGGGACACCAAATACCGCAGGCCAGTCACCCAGATGTTTGCTACATCAGGTGACAGTGCCACCAGGTCCAGAGTCTGATATTCATCTCCATGAATGATGGAGAAGGCAGCCTCTTCAGCCAGGTGGTCTGATGGGCCATTGTGGAGAAAAGTCTCAGTGCTTTTACCTGTGCGGACCTCCCGGATAGAGGAAATGTCCAGTCGGGCACGGTCCGCGTCCTTTTTTGAAGGCTCCCAACGCAGACAGGCTTGTTCAGGATCCAGGGTGTAGAAACGGCAATAAACACGCGAGTTGGGGCGCACTTTTTTTAGCTCGCAGCCACCCTGCATGAAGGCCAAACAGTCAGCTGCACTGCTCACTTTCTTCTCTGACGGCATGCTGCTGAAGGAGACCGTTTTCTTGCGCCCTCCACCAACTTTGGTGACTGATGGGTCCTGCAGGGAACACAGCATGATTCAGGTTTAGTTAAAATGCTGGATAATAACCACAGATAGCAGGTACATTGAAGGACATTGAAAGAAATGGTATCCAGGGATTATACATTTATATTATATATATCCAGTACTATATAGCACAGGCTGTTGTACCACATTCCACTCCATTTCACCACAATACACCAATGCATATCTAATTACATTTAATTTTAAGTCTCTTTAATAAAGTAATATAACAAATAACTAAAACTGCACACAATTAATCAAGCTCCATGTCAGCCCAGGACATTAGGACCACTAGCTGAGGTCCTTTTCCCCTGAGTTCTGATTCATGTCACTTACACTTCTGTATGACCAGTGTATAAAGCAAAGTAAAACTAATATTCACTGTGAAGTTCTGCCAACTCCTAAATGTGTACAAGTCCAGAGCCCTGTAGTGATGGACCATACAGTCGTGGACTTTTCTGTCTTACCGTTATGTTTGACTACTCTTTGTCGATTTTGTTCGTGTTGTATAACAACGCAACGCAAAATTTAGATTGTTTACATACCGCTGCCAAACCTCAAACCTCTTTCTAGTACTGTGTTTTATGCTTCTTCATTTCCTCTATGATAAACGTGCCCTATTTTTCCTCCATGCTCTCATACAGTACTGGCCCATTCTCCCTTCCACATCCTGAAGTTGTTGTGCGGTCTTACTTTGATGAAAGGCATAGAGCGATGTGTGGAAATGTCAGAGTGGTTAGGGCAAATTCAGTTTTATTACAAATAAAACCTCCTGTGCAGGACTGCTACAGATTATAAATTCGAATGTGCTAGGCAGAATCCATTTATTATTTAATTATATCCTATTTATTATTTAATTATATCCTATTTATTGTTTAATTATATCCTATTTATTTTTTAAAAATCTTATTATTATAAAATTACATATATTGTGTAGGTATCATCAACTCAAAGCTCATGGTTTATGACCTTAGCAACCTGCTGCTGACAACTGAGAAACCCTATATATCTATTTTTGGTAGTCATTAACCACGTTATACTGGAAACACATCAAAGGCTTGCTGTTTTGTGGTTTGGAGATGTTCTGATCCAGTAGTCTAAAAAAAAAGGTGGTCCTTGTCAAGACACCTTACACTTGCCCATTTTTCTTGCTTCCATCACACCAACTTTGGGAATTGACTATTCACTTGCTGCCTAATAAATCCTAAACTAATGTGTGTGTGTGTGTGTGGGTGTGTGTGTGTGTGAAAGCCATATCATATGATTTACACCATTTTTATGTCCATCAAATCATTCTGAGGGCCCTTATGCCCTGTGATTGTGGAAAGAGTCACCCCTCCAATCAGTATCCAATTGTATTGATTTGTAGTGACGCTTTATTCTAAAAGACAAACCATGACAGTGAAATAAATAAATACTTCCCAATACTTAACAGAAGCACTGGTTTCTTAATTCGTCAGCCGTCTAGTTGAAGTAGTTATCACTATTATAATATTCATTACTGGTATATTACAATGTGATGTATTTATACAATGCGAATGGGAACAAGGTATGAGTAGTTTGGGTTAACATGGTGATGAGAGCCCTTAAAATAATTAATAAAGTCAGCAGAACACAACCTGAGCTTCCAAAAGTTGTCCTTTAGCAGACAGGAGAAACTTTCTGAACAGTCTGTTAGTTTTAACATAATCAGACCTGCCAGGTCAAAACTAACAAGACAGCAGACCTTGGAGGAGAAACTGCAGCTCCTTAGACTGTCATCTGTCTCAGTCTGCCTGGCTCATTATAGGGCTGGCGGATGTCATTCTTTACAAACTGCCTGTTGCTCTGGATCAGGACCTAGCAGATGAGCCAGAACCAACTGCAGAAAATACAGGTCTATAGAGACTTAGTGCAAACAGCTGAAAGAAAGAAGCAAGCAAGGTAAAGTAACTCATCCATAAAGAGTCGGGCCAGTGATAATTACCGCATAGGGCTCTTGGGTTAGAGCCATTATTGCTTCTTGTACCAATGACATTGAGGTGGACACAGACATGTGGGTAGGTCCATGCCCACCTGCAACAAACACCGAATTAGAACTCTCCAGTCCTCCAATCCTGATGTCTTTAGCCAAGCATGTCGATTTATAAGGATACCTTAATATGAGATGTTCGCTCTGTTTTATTTAATTTTTTTGATTAAACATTTTGGCATTTTCTCTAGTTATTAAGCTTGTGTCAGAAAGTCAGGACTAAGCACCATATAAAAACCTACAAGACATGACAAGTGGTAAGGAACCACTAGCAGCAAAATAGGAACATCTATCAAGACAGTGTATAGTGAAGGCATTGACTGAAGGTGTACTGTGGCGTCTGGCACCATAGCAAAGATCCATCTGTGGATTTTCTGTGGGATCGGACCAGATCGACTAGTCTTCACCCCACCCCCCAACCCCATGCATATCAGTGAACCTTGGTCACCCATGACCCTGTTGCCGTTTCACTGTTTGTCCTTCTTTACACCACTTTTGGTAGTCATTAACCACTGCATACTGGGAACACCTCACAAGACTTGTTGTTTTGGAAATGTTCTGACCCAGTCATCTAGGCAATTTGGACATTCAGATCCCTACACTTGCCTATTTTTCTTGCTTTCAACACATCAACTTTGGGAACTGACTATTCACTTGGCACCTAAAATATCCCAAACTTTAACAGGTGTCCTTGAAACGAGATAATTAAGCTTATTCACATTACCGGTCAGCGATTTTAATATTATGGTTGACAGATGTAAGTATACGTTAAAAATTGTTCTATAAACTACAGTGACAGCATGATATAACCCCAATTGTATAAAAATAGAAAGGATAAATAAGCCACCTGCATAGTGGGATTAAATATAGACCTCCCTCCCTCTATTCACCAAAATACATGGGTGTTGGAGAGAAGATGGGATAATGGTCAGTAAAAGGAAAAACACTAAGGAAAAATGGTACAGCATGCTGTTAGGAATTAATGATAGCCCCAAATCATGTTGGAAAAGAAAACAAAGAACAACACAGTGAGATCCAAGTCAATCCTCCTGGTTACTGGCTGTGAGAAACCATCTTCATTTGTTTTTAAATAACCTTAGCAGGTCTTTTGCTTGTTTTCTTGATTCGTCATTAGAAAACTAGAGACTCAAGTCAGAGCAACTCTTCTCTTTTTTAAGCCTTCAGTGGGCCCTCCATGTTAATTCTCACATCAAATTCACTGCCAAGGTAAAGACATAACAATGGCTTTCTAACACTCTGCTATTGAAAACAAACGGGTTCAGCATCCCATAATTTCCAAGAACCGTGGATTCGATAAGACACCTGCATTTCTGCGATTCTGCTTGTCACTTCCAAACTTTGGCATATTTCAGTCATGCTCCCAAAGTGAACATTCACAGTGAGCATTTTACACTCCATAAAAGTCACACTTATCTGCCAGGGCCTGCCTGCTACACGGGTCTAACGGCACGTCATTTGTTATGCCGTACATCAACAATGCATGTGAGAAGAGACACGTCTGTTTATATCCTAGATCATGGCTGACTGCAGCAAACACTTTGCTTTAGCTTCACTAAAAATGGTAACAGAACAGCAAAATGCAACATGTGCAGTAAGTACAATTCGTGCAAGAGAGGAAACACTTTTGAATTTACTTGAACATGAACCTGAATCTGATGGTTTGATGTACTGCGGTTTCCTAACCACGACGGCGCCCTAGATACAGCTAACGTTAACAGTGGCAACAACTTAGTTTTTTTAAATAAAGGGGTTTGCCTTTATCTTCATGTAACAGTTGACTGATTATAGCCTCAATGTGTCAAGAAAAAAAAATGGATAATTTGAAATATTTTGTAAGATATTGTAATCTGAACTGAGATATAATGTGCAGAACCAAATTGGAATCAGAATCAATAAAACTGAAACAATGCCCAACCCTATAAAACAGACAAATGCAGTGTCTGTAACTGCAAAATATAACTAGTATAACCAAAAAAATACAAGTGATTGAGCCATTTAATGGCTATATTTTGGCACATTAATCAATCAAATATAAACGAATTGTCATGAAAGGTCATGGGAAGCCTACTGAGATATCTCTCTTTAGTAGAAATCTGTAAGTAAGCGAAGATCAGAGAATGATGAAACAGTCTGTCTGAGCAATTGGAAACGGCACAATAACCATATAATCTAATTGTGCATTGATTATTCCATGTTCAAACAACTCAGCTTTGGGATAAATGGTCACATACAGTTACAGGAACAATAAACTAAGACGCTTGTTGTTTGAAGAACTCTAGATTTTGTGCATATATGTGGCTAAACACATCTCCCTCCTGGGCCATTAACTGATCTGTGATGGCTATTGATTTTTCTGTCTACTAGCTAACACATTAACCCACTTACCCCTAGCCCACTGAATCACCCACCCAAAACTAACATATTCCCACTCGCTCCCACACTAGGTATTGCATAGAATCTGTTCCTCTATAAAGGCTTGAATAAGGCTTAAATCCAGCTAATGACTGACCTCTAGATTTTCTACCATCTGCAGCATGGCAATCCCCCAGATAATCCAAGTCAGATGGAGTAGCAGTAATTCTATAGTGTACACTATGTTGAACTTACATTAGTTTACTATGAGTTGTGGTACTCAACAATCCAACTGTGTGACTAATTTGAATATAAATGTCCTTAATTGAAAATGTAACCTAGTGTTGATCTTTAGACTGAATTTATGAATATATACAGCTTGATATGTCAAAACTAGAGGTGTGCTTTGGAATTGGGACCCGTAGGACCCATAGGACCCAACAAAAATGATCAGAAGTGAAGGAACCTCGCAGGACAAAGAAAGGCAAACTAATTACAATGGAAGTGTGTTTAACATGTTTATTATAGTCAAGATCTCTTTCATTTAAACTAGTAATTTTTATATTTGTAAAATAAACCAGCAAACTTCTTTAGGTAGAAACCAACGATAACGGCTGTTGAAGTGGGAGGGATTGGTCAAACTTTCTGCAAGTATGAGCGGGTTTAGTCAGAATTTATTTCAGAGCAGATGGGAGTGGGAATCAAAAATAGTCACACTCGCACCTTCCAGTCACAAACGTAGACCAAAAAAGGGGAGTGTGGTGTGGAGTTAACAGGACGCTTGTTAATCAGCCCGAGCATGATGATATAAGCAATTACATTCACCTACTGCGGAGAAAAGCCATTTAAGAAGTTACGTGGGTAGTGCTTGTCACCAGACCACCCAAGTGTACAAAATGATTATCCACAGTTCAAGTCAGGAATGTGTCTGCTTGCATACATTAAAAACAATATACTGCTACTACTACACTGAAGCACTGTCCAAATAGTCTGGATCTTCAGCTACTTGGATCTAATTTGAAAAGTCAACAATGGAACTTTTTGCACTTTGATTCCACACTGGCTCTTAAATTGCTTTATAATGACGCAGTAGCTGTAAGGCTCATCAGGGCTTTAAGGCCACTCTTTGGTAGAAATACTGATTAAAATTAAGGCTGTAACATCAAGTGACAGCACCACTGCTTCCAAAAATATTAACGTATACAGTTTCCATCAATATACACTAAAGTTCCAGAAAAACTGGTATAGACAAGTCTATGCAAAATACATATACTGGTGGTGGCTGAATAATTGTATGGGATTTGTTTAGCTGGCATACCATGGGACCCCCGGTATGTCTACAAACATGTCTGATAGGTGAACACTATGTGTGCCTCCTTTCTGATGAGTGACACCTGTTCAGGTCCTGCATTCATACCTGCATTTATTCATCTAAGTTTGAGGTTTTGTCATTCCCACCTAAGTCACCAGATCTCACAGTTATCAAACACATCTTGGATGCCATGCAACACGCTGTGAAACACAAAAATCCTACACCTCAGAATACAACAGAATTGTAGGACGTTCTGCAGGAAGTATCTCATGAAGTCCATGCCACATGGGGGACTTACCAATATTAGACTGGTGCACCACTTTTTCTGGCACTTAAGTGTATATAGTATAGTCTTTTATAAAACATATCATGTATAAAATTTTCATATGAGGGTTAAAGTTTTCTTACAGCCTACATGTACAATCAGCCGAATCACACAAATGAGAGTGCTGGAATAATTGCTGGCCATTTCCATAATCAGGCTTCTCTTATAGCAGCCCTGAATGCAGCCTACATAAGCTACAGAGCTTCCACCAGCCTACACGGAGCTTCCACTCAGAAAACAATCACCCACAGCACTGGGCGCTCTTCCAGGCAGCCCTCACTAAGGAGACAGAAAACTCTGATGCGCTGCTCACTCCATCAACTGCTTACCAAGCCCTGATGCCAAGAGCTGATTTCCAAGTATTATTTACTTTCTAAAAAAAAAATCTGCCAGGCTTCAAGTGATTTCATGAGCTGCCAAACTGCCTGGTCTTCCAAAACAGATGAGAGTTTAAGTTAAGACAGGGTTTCTATTGTCCTCCAGTCTATAAGAGGGTTGGAGGGCAGTGGAGCAGTGTTTTCTGGCTATAATATTAGTATTTCTCTGTTGGCTCTTTTTCCCAGCATCGTCACATTTTCACAGATCATGCTAGGCATCGGTGGTTGCTTTTAAAAAGTGGCTCTGTGCTTAAAGCTTGCACAGTGTTTGCCATTTGCTGCTTTATCGCCAAAGGGGCTTTCATGTGGACTGAAAGGATTGATTGTAATGTCTCTGCCCTACCTAAACACCATCACCTCTGTCAAAAGCGCTACGCCATCGAATCAGGAAGTGCAGAACCGGTGCCAACATTGGCTCTGGGTTTATTAACAAAGACTGGTATTATTGAATGCATTATATAATTTTAAATGAACAAATTTACAAACTTTGGAAGAATCAGTAAGACTATATTAGATGAGCGAAATAATTAGCAGAGTCATTGACCAATGTTTATCATCCCCATTAGTGAGTAGAAATCGGCCCACACCAAACAGCCATAACATTAAAACCACAAAACCACTGACAGGTGACATAAATAACTTTGATTATCTCATTACAGTAGCAACTGTTCACGATACATTAGGCAGCAAGTAAACAGTCAATTCTTAGGATTGATGTGATGGAAGCAAGAAAAATGAGCATAAGGAACCAAGTGTGACTAGCAGGTCATAACAGCAGGTACAGCTCACATAGCTGTACCTAGGAAACTGGTTAAAATCTACCAAAAGTGGCCCTACCAAAAGGACAACCAATAAACTAGCAGCAGGATCATGTGTGGCCAAGGCTCACTGATGTGCTTGGTGGGGCAAAGGCTAATCTGTTTCCTGCAGAAGATCCACAGAACGATGTATTGCTTATGCTTTGGTGACAGATACCACAGCACACCTTCAGATATGACCCATGGCGTGTAAAAAAAAAAAACGAAAAAGCACTGAACAGCAGGTTTTAATATTCATACTGGAGTGCAGTAGGTACCAACATTTTAGAAACATGCTGTAATTTTTTTTTAAGTTAAGATTAAGTAAAGTAAATTAGTCAATGCAGGTATATATTTGTTCAACTTTGTAAACCAACAATACACATGTTAACAAGATTTTGTTGTACACTAATGTACACGAGTGATGTGATACAGGCCACAGAGCATGGCCAACGTGTATTATTCTGCTTATACCACAGTGACAACAGTTTAAGATAATAATGAAAGACATATCATGTTTTGTATAGTGTATAGTTACATTTAATGTTGTGAAATATCTGTGAGACATGTTTGCTCCTGTTAGCAATGAAGAACAGTCGTCCTCCCATCAGCATCTCATTTTCTCTCACTTAAAGTTAATAAAAGAAAAATATGAAGTTTGTCATGTTACAGAGCAACCAAAAAGTGTTTATTTAAGTTTATAGCTCTATTCTGTAGCCCTTCTAATGCTGGGAAACTTTGCAGAGAGTCCTGACCACTGACACCCGAGACTCCTTCATTAAATATCAATAAACATCTTTAAACAAAAAAAACTCACCACATTAATGATTGTACATTTTTAGAAATCTGTTTATTATTAGGCTTAGATTATGTGGCGTGGCCACCATGAAAGTCCATGTGAATGAGCTATTTCTGTAGAAACAACAGCATATAATCGAATGAGCATGTTAATATAAAACTTTTCATTCATGTTACAGCAGGAATATCTGCCCAGAATTCAAAAGTACTGTAGAATTAAGTTGAATAATGCCAAGGTTAATGGTGTGTTTGAAGAATATGGTAAATAACAGACATTACCCATAATATCCAAAGTAAAGCATTAAAAAAAATATATTTTTTTAAGTTTTATAATGTCGTATTAGACTAAACTGAGGTTTTCCCCAACCTTTCTCACACAAGCTGTATTACAATGGAATGGAAAGTTTCAGGCAGGGTGCGCTGTAGGTAGTGTGAGTGCTACATAGTTGTAGGTTCGATCCTCAGTTTTTATCTCTGTCTATGAGGAGTTTGTGTTGTCTCCCTGTATCCATGTGGGTTTTTGCCAGGTGCTCTGGTTAAGAGCAGATAAGAGAATTACTGACTGACTGACTAAACTGTCCGTGACTGTTTTACACAAAAACAATAAACCATTTCTATAGCATTTGCATCCTACACTTTTCTACCTGACCCAGAATGTGTCAGTCATTTAATGTTCACCCACTATAATGATAATTATTTACATTAGCAAAACTGCTCACACATAGTAACTCAACTGACTGGGCTTTTCTAAATTGAAAAGTCATTCAAGAACTTTTCTGGAGGATTAAGAGTTCAAAACATCTCATAGGGCATCACTGAATGCAGAGGCTTTGCCTCTCACTTTCCTGCCTTTGAAGGACCACAGGACGCATCCTGGATGCTGCAGGGGACCTTTATCCACAGTAAGCATGCACTGAGGGAATCTGCATAATTACACTTTGCAAAGAGGCACTCTGGTGCTCTGCAAACCCCCTCAGACTCCAAGTGGCACAGAAAAAAACAAACGGTGGGGTCATTCTGGAAGCAATGACAGTTAGCTAGTAGCAAACAAGCTGCACACATCCCAATGCAGATTATTTAGGGATAATATTCCCATTTTTAAAGGAAAGAGAGAAAAAACAATATTTGATTTTATTTATTTGATGGTCTAAATGCTGTAGCTGTGACCAAATGGCACAAATTCAGACATATACTCTTGAGAAAAAGAAAGATGTGACTTAAAAAAATATGTGTACAGTGTTCAATTATGGTCCAATTATGTACCTTAAATCTACTTTATACATGGTCCATTTACTGACTGTAAAATTGTCTGGGCTGACATTAAGTTTGTATAGCAGAAGATTACTGCCAATTGGTCTATATTATTGCAAACAGAGTTCGTCTAAGCTGCCTAGCAACCAGACATGAAGGGCACATGCCCAGGAAATAAAACATTAATGGCAGCATTTCCTATTATCTCAAAAATAAAGAGCCTTCCAGACCTTACCCACTTTATTCCTGGGCCAGGATTTTATTTATTCAAGATTCAGCTTGAAATGGGTTATAGACAAGACTGTAGTCCAAGGACTCCTTGTCTGAATTTACAGATACTCACTGACTAAGCTCCATTCTGGGTGCCTCAAGCCCTAAGGAGTTGCCTTAAACAAATTGTTAATTAGCAAAGCTGATGCCTGCCCTTGTGGTAATTATAGAAGACAATACCATGTGGGGAAGCTGAGTTAGGATCAGCCATGGCAAGACTTCTTTGTCACCCTGTTTTGGGAGATTTACTTGTTGGTGATCTGCTCAGCTGGAAATGTGAGCATGTGTTTGGTGGAGATGCCAATGTCTATGTGTCAGAGTAAGTGAAGCACTGGGTTCTTCACAGCACACCAAACAAGGCAGTGAGGGCAATAACGATGGGTGAGAGAAAGCGTCTGAACTTTCCTACCTGATAAATAGGCCTGTAAATAAAAGGAATAGCTCAGCACTCGGTGCATCATTGATGAAAATAAACCAGGGTCTCACATCCACTTTTACTCATATTGAGGAAGCCACTGAACAATGACTGCTCATAGGGGGTTTATCTGACCTTGTTACCCGCTTTGGGCAAATAAATGAAGTGAAGTAAGTGGGGAAAATCCTGTGGCTGCCAGATACTTTATATTTTGTTAAAGAGTAACTGAAGTATTTGATTAATTTCTTCATTTTAGGATAATATTAGTAAATAGTTTAAAATGCTAGCCTTACCACGTCCTGTCTGTGCCTTTGACGTACTCTACCTCACAAACATAAGTTATGTGGATATAACACAGACCAGAGACGTGAACACCGGATACAAATTGTCTTCATCACACTTCTGATGTTTCGCAGAACTTGGCAACAACTTGCACAAACTCGGTAACATATTATAAATGGAAAATGTGCAGGCTTCTCTAATGTTTGCTGTAATTATAAAGTAAATACATATGTAATGCTTAGAGTAAAGGGATATATTTAAAGACGTTATGTCATTTTAAGAGCAATTAAAAGCTGCATTTGTAATAAAAAAACTGACAAGCCTTTGTCTTTTCCTTCTAACAACCAAGTGATCATTTTGTTAATGAAAGCTAACGCAAAAAACTGTTTCCACACTAATTCCATAATAAAAAGAATTAATGATGCTAAAAGTTGCTGGTACACTGATGTGCCAGAAAAACTGGTCTCATATCCGGTAGGTCCCCACAAGCTTGTGGAAATATTCTGTAGGTATTTATTTCTGTGTTCCACATTGTGCTGCATGGCATCCGAGATGTGTTCGAAATGGTTGGGGTTTTGGTGACTTAGGTGAGAATGGGAACTCAGATGAGTGTTCCTCCAACCATAATTTGGTGTCTGGTGTGTGGCTGCACATTGTCTTGTTAAAAAAGGCCAAACCAATCAGAATGAAGCGTAACTCGTCAGAAAGAAGGCACACATAATGTTCACCTGTCAGAGACATTTGTACACATATCAGTTGTCTGATGAAATGCCAGCTAAACAAACCCTATACCATTATGGAGCCACCACCAGCCTATGTATTTTGCATAGGCTCATCTGTATCAGTTTTCCTGCCACTTTAGTGTATGCAAGCATACACCTTGGACCTGCCTACTCTCATTTCCACAGGTATACCAACAGTGTTGCTGAAGGATTTTGTCCTGAACTGTTAAGTAACAATAACAAACTTTTAAATTATGGTAACCTTACTTTGTATTAAAATGTTTTTGTAGTGTCCTGTGCCGCGATCTACTGTACATAATAAAAAACTTCGCCATCTGATGTGACACTGTTTGCAGGTGGGATGCTAGTCTGTCTCAGGACACCATGCACACACTCATTCACACCTAGGGGCAATTTAATGATGCAAATCCACCTACATGCATGTTTCTGACACCTGTGATTGTGTCAGTTATTGCATAAGGTTCAGTTGGTCAACACATCTCAAAAGAAGGAGAAAGGCTTTAGCAAGCTCACAATGTGCATTTGGTTAAATGGTCTGATGTTTAATTTAATAAGGAATTAAACGTATAAAAGGAATGAATTATGGGAACTGGAAAGAAATACATCGCCTCCCTTTAAAGCGGGAAACAAAGCTAATTAACAACCTAGCTAACAAAATCCACATGAATTCTGAGTTGCCTCTCAGGGAATCTGGCAAATCTGATCAGTTCAGCTGATAATCAGCTGCAACCAATCAACGTTTATTATAGTTATATAAATACTGCAGGCTGTATATCTGACATAAAGACTTACTGTGACATACACAGTGCCACTGGTATATCACCAAACTGTCCCGGCATGAGCCAGAGGCAATAATGATGGGGAGAATATTCCTGGACGACATAATGAAAAAAAATGAAAGAGGAACCAGGCTCAAAAGAAATAACGCAAGTGTGGGTCACACCTACTAGTAGAATAATTAATCATTAAGGTATACATTTGTATAGAGAATAAATAAATGTAATTCTTAGTCTATTAAATGTGTAGGGATGTTTGGTACCAGTGTATTATAAATAAGATTCCTGGTATAAAAGTAGTAAAAGAGGCTATATAGAATATGCACTGTACAGAGAAGCAGGTGAAGTGTGTTGTACGTGAGGCTCGACTTCCAGATGGAGAAACGCCTACCTTGAAATTAATGCGAACACTGTGCACTTTGTGTGAACACTTAGCCATTGTAATATCCAAATCTTATGTGCCAGAGTCGAGAGCCAAAACAACAAACTCACTGTCCAGCTATTTACAGACTACATGGCATATAATGGTTTAATGTCTGTTGGAAAGTGATTAGAGATCTGAGGAAACTTGCTCGAAGAGTTGTTTATGTAGGATTTTATCATTTCTGTCTGTTCTGACACCCTTAACAGTGCACAGAAAAGTTATTCCTGTCTGGTTTACACATTTGGAGCTATGAACCCAACAGGTGGGTCATAAATGAGCTAAAAATCTATGAGATTTTTTTTTTGCGTCAGCTCAGTTTATAGCAATTCTGTGGGTTATGACAGTTTGTGACGGCACCATAATGTGTACTGAGCTAAACCTGACTACATTACAGCAGAAAAGAGACTGTATCACCACTATAAATATGACAGCTGACTTATGATTTAAAGATATTGTAGATCAATTGGCTTCAGAGAGATAAATCCCATCATAGGCACTGGGAACAACAGACGGATCTCGCAGACTAATCTGAGATGCACCGAGGGGTTTGTATAATGCCTGTCAGACTTACCATATTTTTTATATTTTATATACTTAGCTTTATTAAATCCTGATCCTGGATCATCACTTGAAACCATATGTCTATGTTAACCTCTTGTTCCATCTGTTAGCCAAGTTTCCACCTAATAAACCGTAAGGCACACCAAGTCTAGTGTAGAAAAGAAGACACCATTAAATTTCCAATTTGTGGATAGGCTTACAGCAGGAAAAGCAGCTGATCTTCCTCCCATGCAGAAAACACAGGGGACTTGGGCCTGACTCCCACACACTAAGGCAAGGTCAAACTGATTCCTGCCGCAAGCCAATGAATTCGGCACTGGGAGCAACACAGCGCGGTGAAACCAAGTGATGTGAAATTGAGTGCAACCCTAAATCCGATTTAAAAAATGCCATGCAATGCAAGTACAACAGGGTCCAATTACTATAGATTAACAACAAGTGGTGAGGCTCCGAATCCCCTTATCCTAATTTTCCACAAGTGAGTAAAAAGAAATAATGACAGATAAAAGGAGGAAAAAAAGACAGAGAGGTAAAACAGACCTAGGGATGAAGTAGGAGAAGACACGATACGCACGTTCCTTAAGCAGAACAACATGGGCCTGCAGGCTGAAACCTTTTATCACAATTTATCTGTGTATGCACAAGAAAAAACAAACAAACAGTAAGCCATAAATAATCTGAGAGGGAAGAGGAAGCAGTCACTAAGGACAGTGAGCATGGGGACAAGCGGAAGAGAGCAAAGGTCTCCCAGCGAGAGAAGGGCCTAGAAAAAGGGGGGGGGGGTATGAGAGAACAGCTGAGGGAATAATCAAAGTGTGTGTTTGTATGTCTGTGTAATAATGCTGTGGTAACATTAACTCTGAGGAATCTGAGGAAAACAAATTTCACCCCAACTGGGTTTTTGACTCTGAGTGAACCAGCATGGTTAAACTTCTGATAAAGACTAAAAACACTTCTGCATTCATTCATGCAATACATATATATATATTTTTTTTTTTATTTTTTTTTTCCCTCTGTGTGTGTGTGTGTGTGTGTGTGTGTGCCAGGCCCTGCCAGGAGTTGGCCTCAGCAGGACAGCATGGAGGATTCACACACTCCTGTGGGCTCCAGCAGGGGGCTGAAATGCCAACACCATGACTCACACAGGACCTACATACTACATGGCATCAGTGGCCCACGGGAATTGCTGCGGAAATTGTCCCCAATGAAGTGAACAATCACATCTGCCCTCCTGCTGTCAGACAAAATTAAATTAAAAACTAACGAGGAAGTCGTTACAACTCTCCATTCAGCTGACACGTGACATTGCATACTTCATTACAAAAAAAATTAGACAATAGGCTGAGAGGCTGAGCTGAGGTCTTAGTTCATCTTTATTAATTTGTTATTCTGAATACCGAGCAAAAGCAGGCATGTCTTATGTAATAAAGCCTGGTATTAATTGCTCCACACACATAAATATCCAGTAGTATTGTCCTATTCACTAATTTACACCTGACCCACACCAGCAGCTGGAACTGATATGTACAGGTGGAAAGGTAGAGAAAGGAGCGATGTATATTCTCTTTGTGGTAAACATCAGGAGTGTATATAAAGGCAGAGAGAGAAAGCAGGTTAGTGTGGTGCACACTGAGGATCGAGAGACTTAATGAAAGTGTTACTGCTAATCTGAGGAATTTTTATAGCTGCATTGTTACTTTTAATACCTCTGTTATTAGTTTTAAACGCGCTAAATGAAAGACAAGCGTGCCGGCTCTGATCTCCCTTTAAAGACAAAAACAATTAATTAGGTTTTTTATAGTAAACAAGGTTACATCTATTGTTATATAACAGTCAGAATACACTGAAGTGTGAGACTGGTACACTAGTCTAATACCTGGCAGTACACTGTCCTGTTGGAAGAGACCAAACCCATCAGAATGAATGAACAAGTATAACTCGTCAGTAAGAAGACACACATAGCTTTCACCTGTCAGAGATGTTTATAGATGTACCAGGGGAAAACATGGAATGCCAGCTTATCAATCCCCATACCATTAGGAAGCCACCACCAGCCTATGTATTTTGCAGGTTTCTCCTTCACAACATTCTGAGAATTCAACCATTTCTCCCGAGGGAAGCTACCCAGGTACTAGTCCAGTCTCTTGTTATCTCAAGACTGGACTACTGCAACTCTTTCTTGGCTGGTCTTTTCATGCGTGCCATCAGGCCTCTGCAACTGATCCAGAATGCAGCAGCTCGACTCGTTTTCAACCCTTGCTGCAAACCCTTCACTGGCCTACAGTGATGCTGGCCTACAAAGCCAAAAATGGTCCAGCCCCCTCTTACCTGATGGCAATGGTTAAGGCCAGACGCACACTAAGAGCTCTTCGTGCCACAAATATGGCCCGACTTGACCCGCCATCATCCAAGACACATGGAAGGCAAACATCCAGACTCTTCTCTGTTCTGGCACCAA
>JAOVVF010000047.1:24896381-24917456 GCA_028565595.1 Duopalatinus emarginatus
GGTTATTGTCGTCTTCTCTGTGCAGGTTGACTAGTGTAGAAAGTTTTAGATAATTGATACTGCATGACTCTTTTCTAATAGGATTCTGGTCTGAGTTCTTGAATCCTGATTTACCTTCATTAGTGCCAGATACTCCAGGATTTTAACTAAACACTCTTGTAAGTCGCTCTGGATAAGGGCGTCTGCCAAATATAATGTAAATGTAAATGTAAAAGCATAGGCTTGTCTGTACCTGTGTATATAACATGTCCAGACTACATCTTAACATCACCAAGCATTTTGTATTTTGGAGAAGGAAATTCCCATTTACGCAAATTCAAACTTCGCTATACACTCACCGGTGACTTTAACAGGAACACTTGTACAACTGCATATTTATACTGCTATGCAGTCAGATCATCACATAGCAGTAGTGCAATGCATAAAATCATTCAGATACAGACAAAGAGAGTGTCAGTTAATCTTCACCTGCAACAGTGGAATGTAGACAAGGCATGATGTCTGTGACTTCGTGACCATGGTATGGTACCTTCACACACAACAGAATAGTGCAAAAACTACTAATAAAGTGGATGGTAAATGTATATGTAACTGTGGTTCCGTGTATCTCGGATAATTACCGGGTGTGGTAAGAATCACCTAGATTCCTTCCTGTCTGCATGCTCATGCACGCTCAGTTCTTTAGCGGAGTATGACACACTGGTGTTCGCAAGAACTTTCAGCACGAGTCCAGCGACTAGTGTTGGATTTTACCTGTCCTAACTGCCATGAGCAGGGAGAATCATCTGGATGACAGGCAACAGTGTCATGAGAAACAGGACGTTAGGACTAGTCATCAAGGTACTCATAAGATGGCATGGAGAAACTTCCTGGAACAATACCCCGCCTCCTAGTGAATCCTTAAAGAGGAGACACTCCCTGTGAAGTGGCATTTCAGAGTCTATATGTATCCTGTGGCACACCTAATCTATTAGCTTTGTGTCTAATTTGCTTTGTGTGTGTGTGAGTGTGTGTCTGCTTGGGACCAAATGTCTCTACAAGGATAGGAATAATCTGACTTTAGGAAAAGACTTGACTTTGTTGGGACATACCTCACCATGAGGAAGACTTTCTCTTTATATATATACACACTGAAGTGACAGACAAACTGGTACAGACAAGCCAATATATATATATATATATATATAAGTTATATATAAGTAGGTAAGTAAATAAGTATGTATGTAAGTCTGCTTTGCATTAGAAGTGACATTGAGCTGTGAGACTACACAAGCACAACCAGACACCCACACACACATGCATGCCCCCACCGCACCCCACTGCACCCCACCCCACTCCCACCACAACAACCACTACCACCACACACGCATACTATCAGTATTATTTTTTTTTTTATGATTGTGTGCAAGGACACAGATGAAGGTCATGCCAGGGAAAAAAATCAAGCACAAATCATGTTGTGTATGTTTGTCCCTCTTGAAAGAAAAAGAACGCTCTTACATAATATAATCTGCTTATGCAACATAGAGGAGACCCGGCTACTGGCCTGCCTCCCTTACTGCCTCTCTCTCTCTCTCTCTCTCTCTCTCTCTCTCTGTTTTACCTCTCTGTCTTCACACACACACACTCTCTCGCTCTCTCTCTTTCGCTCTCTCCTCTGGGAAATGACCTCTTCTGTAAATCTCACACACACACACACACACACACACTTCTATATGAGTCGCTACAACAAAAGAGCCATTTACCACATACACACACACATACAGAAGTGAGGTGCATCCCAGTAGACCTTTATTTAAACACCTCGTATGTCCGGTGTTCACATACACCAACACGCAATGACATTTTAATAAATGCTCCCGTTCCCACACGCTCAATCACATTTTGCTTACAGAAAAAAACCACCTTCCCCCCCCCCCACACACACACATCCTACACACAGAGCCTACAGCCTGAGTCACTATATGTTCATTACTATATCTATAAAAGTCGCCCAACCTCTCACTCCCACGTAAAGGCATACACCACTGCACTCAAACACCCACACACTCCAAACACACACATGCACACACACACACATAGCAATCCTGAGGAAACCAGAAGATGCATTCAGGACGCATTTTTATAAAAAGACAAAAAGGTTACACAAAACCTATTCAAGTACAGTGTATTGACTATGCACTTTCTCACACCCACGTTATGGTTAAAACACACACATATCCAGTTACTACTCAGGCCCGAGTCTGCATAGAGAACAGTCAGGATGGGGTGCTCAGAGAGTGGTGTGGACAGAAGACTGACATGTGGTGCCACTGAGAGCTCGGTTTATAGACTTGCGGGTTGTCTGTGTGTACGTATGCACATATGCGTGCACGTGTGTTTGGTATTCAGAGAACAACATGGGAATTGTGCAGAGATCGTGTTTTCAGTTCTCAGATAATGGGGACTTCAGGGCCACTATAGACCACAATTACACCTACACAGAACCCCTTCTGGCACAAATGTAGTAGTTAAAGGCTATATGTCTTGAAGTGAAGCATTAGACATCCTGTCCCATGTGGATCTATGTTATTTACGTTATCCTACCCTAGAGTACTAACTGAATATGACGGACATGAGACGTGAGAACAGACGCATGCGTGAGAGAACCTTCAGAAAAAAAGTGCCCGAGACACGACCCATATGCTGTATATTTCTACCAGTAAAATATCACCATTAAATCTTAAGAGCTAACTGACCGCGAAGTACAGGATCCCATGGGACCCAGCAAAACAAATCACAAAGCAGCTGGTGTTTTTTTTTTCTTTTCATATGAGTGGGAGTGGGTTGAAGCCCATGGGACAAACAAAGGCCATGTTAATTAACACGGAAGCATACTGGACCTGGCGAGTTCCTCAAGCCGAGCTGAGAGGTAAATTACTGGTTTCGTTCTTCACATTCACTTTAGGCTCGTTGGGATGTAAACATTGTGCAGGGGCAGGTGGGATTCATCAACTGCTCTACAGGGGTGAGTGGGATTTGTCAAACATTGTACAGGAACATGTGGGTTTGGTCAAACATTCGATGCAAAAGGGTGCATTTGATTTAAATGTTCTGTGGCTAAGGGCGGGACTGGTTAAATGTTGTAATCTACAACGACGGCTGGGATTAGTCAGGGTTAGTCATGAAGGACTCGAATGTTAGATTGGAGTGGGTGGGTTGGTCAAATGTTTCGCGTCTGAGGGCAGGATTGGTCAGATGGTGGGTGCTACAGCAGTGGGTGGAATTAGTCAAGGTCAGTTGCGGTGGACTCTGTTGCTTTATGGTAGGGGGTAGGTTGATTAAATGATTTGTGGCTGAGGGCCAGATTGGTCAAATAAACTACAGCAGATGGTGGGATTAGTCAAGGTCAGTTGTTAAGGACTCAGTTGTTATATAGAAGTGGGTGGGTTGGTCAAATGTTTTACGGGATTAGTTCAATTTTGCGATACACAGCAACAGGTGGTCAGGATTATTTGGTATGGACGCAGTTATATGGGAGAAGGTGGGTTAGTCAAATGTGGCTGAGAGTGGGATTGGTTAAATGTTCTACAGCAGAGGAAGGGATTAGTGAGGGTAATTGTAATACACTTAGCTGGTAAGCTAGTCTCTTTATTTTTGGTCTAAATTATTTTTTGGTGCTTGTTTTTTATTATTCAACAGCCTAGGGTTCGACATACATTGACCCCCTCTGAACACACACACGCACACACACACACACACACACACACACACACAAACACACACACATGAATAAAAACTAGTTGTTACTGGCACAAATCATTGCTCTTTATATGCACTGCCACAATTACAGACCGACAACATCTCATACACACACTGTACACACACACTATACATACATACTGTACACACACACACACACACACACACTATACACCCACATACTGTACACAGCCTAATCATATAAATACAAGTTTGCCCCAGAGAAATGACTAGAGCTTTCCCGCTCTGTTATTACCCCTTGAAACATCTACAGTGACCTTCATTCATGTCACACACACTTTGTCCCTACACCAGCCTTGTAAAGTTTCATTACCACGTGTCTGACAGTGAAGGTAAATCATTGTCTTCTCTGTCCCATTTGTCCCATCGCTTATTAGCACCAATGTAAGGTCACTGCCATACAGGCTACCATGATGACATCTGAGGAGATGATGAGCTCCTATGCCACTGTCCCTGTGGTGAGACTCAACATAACCCATATCAGGACTAAATTGTTGTGTGGCAGATTTGATGGTTGACTGGAGTCTGGTGTTCGCTGGAAATATTGAATGCATTGGAAGTAGTTATTAGTCACATGCTTCATTTGCAACCGGGTAA
This sequence comes from Duopalatinus emarginatus, assembly GCA_028565595.1. NCBI lineage: Eukaryota > Metazoa > Chordata > Actinopteri > Siluriformes > Pimelodidae > Duopalatinus > Duopalatinus emarginatus. The sequence continues at coordinate 24,900,741 of JAOVVF010000047.1, forward strand.
GATCTTAAAGGTTTTGTTCATCAGCGTATTGCCAAAAGATATTCTGAAACATCCCTAATCACACACACACACACACACACACACACACACACACACACACACACACATGCACATTACACCCCGTAAGTAAGTGCAGAAATAGTACAAACATGGCCTATACACAGGCTGCACCATTGTCTGTTTTGTGTTACCAAAATTAGACACAATTCCTACAAAGCAATAAAGCTGCCATTCACATAAATAGGCTTTGTATCCTTCTTCCCATCATTCACCGGCAGACCTTTCTCACATCTTTGCCCATAAAGACCTACGGGCTTACCATAAAACTCTCCATCAAATCGTCCTGCTATAAAACCCATATAGCGTGAGCGCTCAGTTCTCCTTTTCCAACACACTGCTCCCAGCCTTAAAAGCAGAAACGTTTACAGGTTTATTGTACCAAACTATAAAAGATTATTTCACCTGGCACTCTCAAAGAACAAGGTTAAAGGTCGAATGCCACCTATGCATGTCATGGGTCTGCCAGTGCATATATAAAGCGATAGACATCTATAGAAGCTTCATAATGGTAAAGGGGTTGTTTAGCTGACATTCTGTGGGACCCCTGGTACACCTACAAACATCCTGTTTACTCAACTATGAGTATTACAAAAGGCCAGCAAACAGACATCGATAAAGTAGGGCTACAATACATAGAAGGGCTGAAATCCTGGTCACGGCACAGGTCAATCTTTCAATAGGATGATGCTCATGTTGTATGAGTGTATTGTAATGGAGGTGTGTGTACTATCAAAAGTTAAATATCACAAACCTGTTCACAAGCAGGCAGTGGTCTGTGCTCTGATTATACATGGTAAAACATGACAGAAGAGGAGAAACACGCTGGTGCTTTTGGCACGGTTCTGTTATTGCCAATTCTGTCACCTGGGTCCAATTGTTTCTGAAAGTTTTTGAAAAAAGTTTTTGGAAAAACAAGGACCTGCTCCAATACGAGGGTATGAGAAAAACTGCTACATCAGTTAAAACTAGGTCCTCAATGCGGCACAGACACGACAAGCTTGCAAAATTATTCTGTAGGCAATAAACACCATACGTCCTGCAGACCAGTCCACAGATCTGTTGTATTCTAAGGTGCAGGATTTCTGTGTTCCACAGCACGTGGCATGGCATCGCAGATGTGTTTAAAAATATGTGTTCAGACAAACCCGAACGAGTGTTCCTCTAACCAAAATTTGGCATCTCTAGACATGTGTGGTGGCATGTTGTCCTGTTGGAAGAGACCAATCAGACCTATCAGAATGAATGCAGGACATGAACGGGTGTAACTCGTCTTCAGGCTTTGCTGAAATCAAGGGTTCGTGTCACATATAAATGAAAAGTAAATAGAAAAGAAACAGTCTCCTGCAATTTAATACATTATAAAATATCAGTGTGATTTTTACATGGTATTGCTGAGTACAGCATTTTTTCATAGTGACTATGTTTAATAGTGAAGGAATTTGACAGCATGTAAACCATATGTAATCCAGATAAATGTCTTAAACATTAAATGGATTTCTGTGTCAGCAGATTAATTTGGATGATCTGGGATTTCACTATCATCAGTGGAGCGTTACTCAGTACCCTTATTCATGTACTGTGCATGAGTGACTGGCTTTCATATTTCTGCTTTTGAGTTTTAGTCATTGTAGCTACGGCCCATTAGTTAGCCCTCCTTTAACATATGATATGATCTAACATCCTGGGAATGAGAGGGCAACGCATAGCTGAACAGACTCAGAGGACACTGCTAACTCAGATGCTCCAGTTAACATTGACATCCTAACCATCCATCATGGGCATTAATGTATGCTTTTGGTCTGAACGTGGATGGGTCTGGAGAAGACTTTTCTGTTGCTCCGTACACAGAAGTACCAGTCTGATACAGACCGTAAAAAAAAATGGTACATATTGGTGGTGGCTACAGAATATTTCCACAAGCTTGTGGAGTTTATGCCCTATAAGGGACCTACAAAGCATTAGACTGGTGTACCAGGGTTTTTTTTTTGGCACTTTAGTGTACTTGCCTTTGTGCTGCACATGTTAGTAGAGGGTTTAACTATAAGGCAGACCACAGAACAGATGTGGGTGATTGCAGACATGTCTTTCTTTAAAGCTTTCTGCCTTTTACACTGCTGAGTGCTGCTGCTTGTGCGTGTTGCACCTTGCATATGCGTACCTTTCATTTCTAGCAGAGAAATGCCGGGTACACGAGGCAGCCATAATACATACACAGACGTGAAGTTAACAGCAAGTACTTTTGTAGCCTAAGGATTTATCAATCCCTCAGATCACAGCATGCTTATGTTCCTTATCTATGCTCAACATCAGAGGCACAATAAAGTCTTAAATACTTTACACTCTAAATCTGAGTATTTCTTATGTTGACAGACAAAATGTTGCAAGTTCTTGTTATAAAACATGGAATGAGAATAGCTGTACAGAAACTTTTAGCACTGTGTAATTTTACCTGCATCCGTGCACACTAATAGTCTTAATTATTAAAATGCATCAGGCTGTTGGAGCCAATGTGATAACACAGCATTCAGCCCAATATGTCAATATCTCACTAATTCATATTGCTGATTTAGAGATGCACAGCGCCGATCCCAAGCGGCCACACTCCTGCTTAATTAAGTGCTTTCCCTCCTCTCACATACAAATAATTCAGCTCAAAGCTGAAGGGCATGATAATTAGCTGATGAGTTCAGATGGGGTGTATTAATGAGGAAAAACAATATTCGGTGTGTGTGTGTGTGGAGTACTTGTTTATGAAATATGTAAAAAGTAATGCAATGGTTTAAACAAGTAAAAGCTTAAGTTTTCATGACAACTAAAAGATGTTTTAGAAAGAAAAAACTGGTACAGATAAGCTTATGCAAAATACATAGTAATGCCACCTATGCATGTCATTGGATATGCTAGTGCATATATAAAGTGATAGACATCTATAGAAGCTTCATAATGGTATAGGGGTTGTTTAGCTGACATTCTGTGGGACCCCTGGTACATCTACAAACATCCTGTTTACACCCACTCATGTCGTTCTTATGGGTCTTCCAACTGGCGTCTTCCAACAGGACAAAACATCGTCTAAAGATGCCAAATTATGTTTAGAGGAACACTCATCTGAGTTTTGGGTTTTGCCATGCCCACCCAAGTCATCAAATCGCAGAATTGTGTACCATACTGCAAAAATTATGGTGTGCATTGCCTACAGAATATTTTGTGGAGTCAAATTTCTGCAGTCCTGCACTTCTGTAGGGGACCTACAAAGTATTAGACGGGCATACCAGTTTTTCCGGCTCTTAGGTGTATGTACCACATACTAATGCATTTTGCTCTATCATCTTATCTTCAGGCACATGCCCACTATTGAGAATCTGCTGATGAAAAATGAACAAAGGAAAAAGAAGCAGTATGTGTAGAAGAATGCAAGTGAAAACCATATGTCCATATGTGAAAAGGAATTGGACTCGGAATAGTTCTATTTAAGGCAGTGATGCTGTTGAAGACGTATGAAACATATACAAGGAATAACATAGGATAAGATATGCTACAAAGCAGCCATCAGGGTGGTGTGACACGCCATGTCATGACTGAAGTTGATTATTTTCCTACGACAGCCAATTTCTTTCTCTAAACCACAGTAATTTGCCAACGATTACACTTTATCCATTTATAGTTACAATGTTGTGGAACGTTCCTAAAACAAGTAGACTTGTGTTACAGGAGCTATAAATAATCCTTCCCCGTTCTGTCTCCCTTTTTTAAGATAACAAGGCAAAGAAACACAGTTTGTTAGGTTACCAAGAACCTGGAAAACGCTAACTGCTCTGTCCTGAATACTTTCCTGTTGCGGAGAACCACATGTTAAACAAAGGTCCTGCTACAAGCTGTTTCACCAGATCAACAATTAGGACTAGGCAGCACATGGTGCACTGGGGAGCGATGTCGCATCACAGCAAGAAGGGTCTGGGTTTAATTTCTGACTGGGCAGCCAGGTTCCTTACAATGTGGAGTTTCCACATTCTCCCCATGTCTGTGTGGGTTTCTTTCAGGAGCTCTGTTTTTTTCCTGCAGTCCAAAGACATGCCGTCAGGTGAAGTGGCGATATTAAGTTTCTAAAGTATGTGCGCCTGCATATCTGCTCTGGATTAGACTGGTGACCTGTCCAGGGTGTTCCCCCGCCTTCTGTGCCTTCTGCCCAGCAACCTGCCCAACATAATAGTAGATTAAACAGCGTAGATAATGAGTGAGTCCCTGTGTATGTAAATTAGCTGTAATTATTGACAGGATAATGTAAACCTGTGTGCTGCCTTTTAGTCTACTACAGTCAAAGACACTGTTATAGAAACATTGTGAATTCAATAGCACTGAATATACATGTGTATGTAAAGACAAGAATCTACAATAAATGCCCGTGGAAGAGTAATTTCCCTTTCTAACCTCCCTGACTCACGCTCTCCCTCTCTCTCTCTCTCTCTCTCCCTCTCTCTCTCTCTCGTTGTCTCTCTCTCTCACACACTTGCACGTAGGGGCATGCTAAGTTACACATATATGCATGCTGTTGGTGGCAGACCCACATTGTGAAATAATGAGGGTTTGAGCTCAAGTCAGCAGGAGCCCAACTTTCATCTGTGCTGAGGGGTAGTAGTTGCCTTGACAACAGAGGCCACCACACTCAAGATCCCAGATGCTCCCCTTCACCTTGTGCACCACACGCAACTTCCTTCCAATCAAAATGTTTATATTAAAAAATGCACAATTGTAGCTTCAACGTGTTGTCAAAATGTACAAATGCCTAACAACTACAGCAGGCGTTCTCATCACCCTGATGGTTTTATAGGCTCGAGAGTACAATTTAAGTGACATGTTGCAATTACAGCAAACGTCCTGAAATCATAACACACGTCTATTGTATATATAAGCACTACTGGCCATCCTCGTAAAAGCTCTCGCAAACTCATCATCATCCAACAAGATTCATAACACTCTCAGACAAGAATGTACTCAACTGAGGCAGTAAACTGGGTGAACATTTTCAGGCTGACCGACAATTACTTTGGAGAATATTACTTCAAAACCTATAGACAATAAATCATGCTTTTTTTTACATAATATGTAAACTGTTACAGCTTTTCTCCACTTCAATGTTTAATTTCTTTAATTCTGTGGCAAATGTAGGAAAAAAGTGCCTACTGGTGTATTGGCACACAGAACACACTGAAAAGAGTTATCCAAGGTCAACAATATTGAAGATCTACAATTAACCTGAATTGTTCATGCCAACCCAAGCTCAAAAACAGATAGATCCTCAGGGTATAGAATAGAAAACATGAGCTCTCAGAATCCATTAAGCCAGGCAAGATGGCCATGCCAAGTCCAGGTGCTTAGTTTACTAGAGCTTCTGAATCCCTGGTTGTGTTTTTACCCATCTGTTTTATATTCTTAATTTTATCTATTGTGTGCACTTAGCCCTGTTTTCCGTTAGCCCAGGGAGGTCTAATCTCATCCAGTCCTCATCCAAGGGCCAGTATGGGTGGAGGTTTTCATTCCAACAATTACAAGCCAACACTAATTAAATAGGTGGAGTCAGACGTGGCTTCTGCCTGATTGGAATAAAAACCTGCACCCACACCTGCTCTAATCCTGGATAAAATTAGACATCCCTGTATTCTATTGGAACCATGTCTGTTGCCCTTTTTTGCAAAGTATTTGGGCTCCTAATTAAGCCCATGCCCATGCCAGTGTTTAAGGTTTACATTTTTAGATTTTGACTGTGCTTGTATCCAACTCTGATTCTTGCTTAGCCTCCGATACTTGTTTGTATCTTCTTTTTGGATTTTGACTTTGAATTGGGGTTTTTGGCCTCTAATGACCCTTGTGTATATGTCCAACCCAATCCAAGAGTGTCTATACACTTTACACCTAACACTCTAATTCAGGAAGAATTAGTAAACTGATGTGAACAACTATTTTATCACTGTGTAGTGAACCTCCACATTTAACTCGTCCATGCAGTAAAATATATTTGCGCAATTTTTCTATTTCAACGTTTATAATTGTCTGTCTAAGGTTGACGTAACTGGAATCCTTCACGCTGACTATGAACATTCTTCCACTGTAGATCTCAGAGTAAAACTCTTGGCACATGGATGGAACTATTAAGAGTACATCATTTATGTCTCTTGTATATTTAGTAGAAAATGGGTGAAGTCCAGGCCTATATTTAAACTCATGTAAAGAACTTGAAGCTTATGCACCAGTGCTGCACAGTTGAAGACATTTCATTTGTACCCTGTGCCTGTATAGCGGCCCCATACACTGTGATAGAGCAGGACAACTGTGACAATAATAGCATAACGGCCAAGTATTTTTTCTTCTTTTTTTCCGTTCTCTTTTCCATTAAGGGTGCCAGTAAATGGCAAAAATCATTTACCTTGACGTAGCTGCACAATGAGGGTTCTGTACACATACCATGAACCTTAAACACTTCCCTTTCAAATGCAAATTCTACGTAAGAAAAGGGGTAGTAAAACGTACCAATTTCACAATCTTAAACTAGCTGATAAACAATTAATATTACATTACATCAGTTACACCTCTAAGTAACTAGCATAGCTGAACACACATGTCCTAGCTTGCTGAATTTACACAGTACCTAGATTGATTGTTTAGAGATATCCCCTCTATAGATAACTCCCACCGCCAGCTAATGTTAACTTCTCTACCACTAAGGCTGGAAGGCTGGATGAAAACATCAGGCCAATCTGTTAAAATCAGTTTTCTCTGAGAACTGAAGCATGTCTTGATGGCTTATTCAGTCTGTATAAACTATCATGCAGAACAGACCTAAAGCATTTGCATGAACCTCATGGTGGTATGACTTTTATAGTGGTGGGGTGACATCATGCATCACATGATGGTAGTAAGATGGCGGATGTACTACTGAGAAAGCAGAGGCTGGTCGAGCAGTGCGCACTAGATCAAATATATCACACTGTTTAAGTATGCTGTTTTGGAGGCAGTCATTGTTTCATTCCAGGGTTGAATCACAGGGTTGTAAACAGTGGTGTAAGATATATTCAGATCCTTTACTCACCATAGTCCGCCGAGTAAGATACGTGAGTAAAAGCTTTTTTTAATGCCAGGCGCAAAGACACCACGCAGCAGCTGAAAACCAATCACCACCTGTATCAGCCTAGTCATGCCAGTGTGTTGACGGAAGTTGGGGGTTTTCAGGTGCTGCGTGGTGTCTTTCCTCCTGGCAGCGGAATATAGTCCCAAGTCTATATCTGCCTGGGCAATCCCGTCATGTTAATTTGCATTGTAATTTGTACTCTATGTGACTGTACAGGTCACAAGAAATAATTAGAAATATTTAATAAAAAAAAGGTCACTTTTGAGAACAAGTGGCGAATTGTCAACACTACATTACATAGCCTAGGCTAAGCTAAAGCCGCTTTTACTTACTCACAGACTAAGGTAAGTGGCTTAATTCCCTGCAAATCGCACCGAAATCCTACTGAAGTAAAACTACAAATGTATTAGCAGAGAAGTAAAATACGGTATTATAGCACTGGTTCGGTCCCTGTGACTAAAAGATTATTATATACGACTTAGCTTATCTTATATTTATAAGTAAATTTTAACCAATATAAGGTAAAAAGAGAGAGAGAAAATATACTTATATATAAAATAAATATGTTAGTATATATAATAAATATAATCTGAATATTTTATGTATGAAAGGGTTAATGTTTATATTATAAAGGAGTGTCATATTATCCATTATGTAAAATCATCATCTTAACAGTAACTAGTAACTAATGCTGTCAGCTCAATGTAGTGCAGTAGAAAGTACAATATTTTGCTCTGAAATGTAGTGAAAAATGGAATGGAAGAACTCAAGTAAGGTACAAGCACCTCAAAATTGTACTTAAATACAACACTTGAGTAACTTTCCACCACTGGATATAAAACTGCACCTGGGCATTTTACCATTCATCTTCTATGCAGACATCAGAGAAGAATATAAAATAGTAAATTAATGCATTTTATGGTTTCTTTAAAACCCTTAATCTCTACCCATAATTCCTTTAATTTACTACCCCATGATGCACGGATCCAATCACCTGGTTGAGGCTCTGGTCTGAAGGTCAAGTGACCATGTTATTATAAGTAGAATCAACCTTCTCTGGACAGAAACATAATCCTTCCTCTCCAGAGCTGATCTGACCATGGACTAGAGAAGCAGAGCAGATAAAGAATCCTGTGCTCAGAGTGATGGAAGTGGAGAGGTGATGAAAAGAAAACAGCTGGGAGGCTTATTTGGCAGGCGGCTGCCTGCCATAAAAGAGTGATGACAGAGAGGAAAGAATCAGCGCTGATGAAGAAAAATGAATGATCCAGGCGGCAGCAGATAAGGAGAGCTGGAGCGATGAGGGGTCCATCTGAAACTGACACTGATGTAAGACGATGAGAAGAAAGGGTAAAAGGTTCCTGTCATGACACCAGAGGTCGCCTGTACAAGACTGTTTTCAGGGTGTGAACGTGTTATAAAAGGCCTAAGGCTCTTTTGTCATAGGTACTGACCTGGTTGTTAGTTTGTGATTTATAATTTCTCATTGGATAACATGTTTGCAATCCAGAATATCATTCACGTGTAGCTCCACCTCACTGGTAGTCCAGACATATAAACTGGCAGTCCAAACATGTTTGTCAGTTTTTGTTTTACAATTTGTGGATATGTCTGTGTTTTTTTATTTTTACATTTTGCCTCTTTGTAGATCAGTGATCTTAGGAATATTCTTATGGACTCCATGACATACTTTCACTGGGGTGCCATCCTCACATAACCTTTTTTAAAATAATTTTGATATGGACTGGGATACTTCCAGAAACACTACTCTGTATGTGATATTGTGTAATAGAACAGTTTAAACGTAATGTGTGACGTACAGTGAGCTGGCACCTGGGTAGCAGTTGGAGGTCAGGTGCCTTTCTCAAGGGTATTTCAGCCTTGTGTTGTCGGTTATCGAACCGGGGACCTTCCTGTGTTAAGGCTGGTTCCTTAACCACAAGTCTGGAGTAACCTTGTACAATTCATCATTCAGTAATACAGGAAAAATTCAGGATATGAGCTAATAGGCATATAACATCTGGAATGACTGACAGTGACTAATTTTCCAATATTAACTAACAAAACACCTGGAGGCCTAATGTCAGTTTGATTCAACTCACATATACACACATGCTTTCTGTCAAACTTAACATTCAGTAATGCAATGTGTGTTTCTCAATGTGTTAAACGTAACTAACATTAGTTTAACGTATAGCTCATATATTAAATATATTTGTTGGAGATGAGACCAGAATACAGTCGTCCCTCGCTACTTCACGCTTCGACTATTGCGGCTTCGCTATTTATACAATACATTACAGTAATACAATACAATACAGTATGTACTGTAGTGTACAGTATGATTAAAATGGTTATGAACAGTGTTGAGAAGGTTAATAAGGGACTGAAAAGGTTAATAAGGGAGTGGGAAAAGTTTAAAAGTGTGTGGAAAGGGTTTATAAAGCCTTAAAATATACTTCACAGAATTTCACTTATCGCGGTGGTTCTCGAACGTAACCCCTGCAATAAACGAGGGACAACTGTAATCACCTACAAATCCACTATTCTGCCTCGACCAGTCAACCACCAAGCTGGTAATATAATAATTATTACACCCCATACTCTCTTTAAACCTGAAATAGTGAAGACGCTTGTTTTTCTGTTGGTTATAGATGATTAATAGTAATTTTGTAACGCGAAATCCTGAGTATGGGAAAATTAAAAGCTTAACAAAAGTATCTGTATACAAGCGGACAGGGCTTTAGAGATCATACTGGACAGGTAACACAAAGGACACATAATCTGAAACCTTTTTTTCACAGACAACTGCTGTCCAAGCAAGACATCGAGGTACTTAACATTAAAGCAGGCTTAAATTGTAACTTTTAAAGTAGTGCCAGTGATTAAAAGCCTTTGGCTCATAGGCAGTCTTTTATGGGATACTGAGAGTACCCATGCTCTGCCACGCATGTGGTGCTTCACATTGTGCTGAAGGTGGACTGTGCACGGAAATGACACTGAGGAGAGCAAAAGGGATGCAGCACGGTTGCAGTGCACCATGGAGACGACTGATCGAGGATTGCGTCATGACCTGACGGTCAAATGCGCAGTAACACACATACTTTTTCACAAAGCCACTGACGGCTTGAAGCAACCTCACACACACACATACATACACAAACACAAATCCTGCACATGATACTGACCGGCTCTCTGTAACACACTCAGGCTCAGACTTGTAAAAGCAGCCTGTTTCATCAAACTGACAGTTATAAGATGTCTAGACAGAAAGACACAATGGAGGGGAGGGCAGGCAGGGTGAAACCTTATCTGTCCTGATATTCTGTATTCTAATCCTAAAACCTTAGGAGGCATGTTGATATCCTTAGAACAGGAACGAACAAAGAGTGAATTGAATAACATGCGAGTGGGTGGATGGCACAAAAGTGAACGAATAAGCATGAGGCATAAAGACGATGGAGAGGATAAAATGGAGAAGAGGTATGACAGGTTAATAAAGCAGTAACCACAACAAGGCAGACAAAGGACACATGAAAGAAGGGGAGAGGCGCTGGCTAGAGGTATAGATTGAGAAGAAAAGGGTGTCGGAAGGTGAAAGAGAGAAAAGCAGAACAGAGGGATCAAGAGGACAAGCAGAGAAAACACTGACAAGCCGAATACCCAACCAAATACAGCAGCCTTGACGTGTATCAGCACAGCTTCTTGGATTACAACATGGTACAGCTACAGAGCACTGAAGGCAAGGAGACAGAAAGCGAGACAGAGAGAGAGAGCGGAGCAAGGATGGAAGGAGCATGCAGACACATTAAATGAGATGGATTGACAGGACCAGGCAGAGATGTAGAGCCCCGATTAGAGGCCAGGTGGACACTAAATAAATCAGCCTGCGCTTTTTGCTAAGTGTGACTGAAATCTTGGTGATATACCACGTTTAACACAAAGAGTGGGAACAGGAACAGTAAAAGGTAGGAGAGAGAACTGTCATCTCAGACAGAGAGAAACAGCAAGGCTGACAGCTTAGGCACAACCAGAACAAGTGCATGATTGAGAGAGAAAAATGTCACACTGGGCCTATAAATGACAGGTGGACTGTGGGAGATGTGAAACAAGAATAGAGTGGCAAGAAATTGAGCTTCGGTGCGATGATCTGGTGTATGTGCCTTACTGGAAAAGGAGGCAGCAGTGGTCTCGATTATGAAACTTTCCATGGATTCCAGTGTGCACAGAATGATTAAAACCACACTTACGATGACTTCTAATCCAGCTTATAAATCCTATCGAGCAAAACAGGCATGAGCATATGCACAAAAACTTTAGGTCCCATCTTGTCTCACCACAAATCCTACTTAAAATGCCCTTTTTTTTAAACATTTCCCGAAAAAAATAACATAGCAAAGAATAAAAAACGTACCATGCTAAAAAGGTAAATACACTACTGTAAGTTGTATAAATTGTGTGTGTTTACTAAGGCCATCTTGCATGCCCATTAGTCACAGTCAGTCGTGCATCACATATCACACACAAATGCTCTGATAAAGCAAATTAATTTTCCGACAGCTAAATTTCACAGGTCCTAAAAGATGCCAGACTCATCAGTAAGTTGTAAGAAACGCATGACTTGTTAATACATTTCATTGCATATGAACATAATTCCTTCAAGTAATTAAAAGTAATGTCTGATTTTTTCATGATTATTACTTCAGTTCAGTTTTATTGTTTGTATAATGCTTTTAACAATGAACATTGTCCCAAAGCAGCTTTACAGAAATACAAGATCTGGATTATACATTTATATAAATGTTACATAAATGTAGGAGGAGACAGTGGCAAGCAACAAATAGTGCAATTATAAATCATCCCGTGCTATATAGAAAAGAGCCAGAAACACTGGTACACCAGTCCAATACTTTATAGGTCCCCCAGAGAGCATGAAGGCAACAGGCTTGCAGAAATATTCTATATGCAATGAAATCTATACTTCCTGCAGAATGGTTTACAATGCTGTTGTATTCTGAGGTGTGGTATTTCTGTGTTCCACAGCGCATAGCATGGCATCCCAGATGTGTTTGATGACGTTGAGATCTGCTGACTTTGCTGGGAAAGGCAAAATCCCAAACGAAATTAAGTCTTCTTCTAACCTACAGCGGAGGAAATAAGTATTTGATCCTCCACTGACTTTAAAAGTTTTAATACAAAAAAATAAATGAAATGTCTCCTAATTTTATGCCAGCTTTATTTTAACAGTGACACAGAGAATATCAAAAGAAAAACTGAGAAAATGACATGAAATGAGAAATAAAAATTAATTAAAATTTCATTTAAAGAAAATAAAGTATTTGACCCCCCTAGTAAAACATCATTTAATACTTGGTGGCAAAATCCTTGTTGGCAAGCACAGCAGTCAGATGTTTCTTGTAGTTTTATTATAAGGTTCGCACACACTTCAAGAGTAATTTTGGCCCACTCCTCTCTGCAGATCCAAATCCTTTAGGTGTTTAGGCATGCATTTGGAAATGCAAAGCTTTAGCTCTCTCCATAGATTTTCTATGGGATTGAGGTCAGGAGACTGGCTAGGCCATTCCATGACCTTAATATGCTTCTTATGGAGCCACGCTTTTGTTTCCTTGCCTGTATGTTTTCGGTCGTTGTCATGCTAGAAGACCCATCCATGACCCATTTTCAGTGCCCTGGCGGAGGCAAGGAGGGTGTCACCCAGGATTTTGTGATACATGGCCCCGCTCATTTTCCCGTCAATGCGGTGAAGTTGGCCTGTGCCCTTAGAAGAAAAACACCTCCAAAACATAATACTTCCACCACCATGCTTGACGGTGTGGATGGTGTTCTTAGGGTCATATTCGGTATTTTTCTTCCTCCAAACACGTCGAGTTGAGTTGAGGCCAAAGAGCTCAATTTTTGGTCTCTGACCACATCACCTTCTCCCAGTCTCTCTCGGAGTTATTAATATGTTCATTGGCAAACTTGAGGCGGGCCTGGATGTGAGCCTTCTTGAGCAGAGGAACCTTGCGTGCACTGCAGGATTTTAAACCATTATGTCTCAATGTATTACCAATGAATTTTTTGGAGACTGTGGTCCCAGCTGCCTTGAGATCATTAACCAGCTCCTCCCGTGTATTTCTTGGTTGATTTTTAACCTTTCTCATAATCAATGAGACTCCATCAGGTGATATCTTGCATGGAGCTCCAGGCCTAGGTCGATTGACAGTAATGTTGTACTTCTTCCAATTCCGAATAAGTGCACCAACAGTTGTCACCTTCTCATCCAACTTCTTACTTATGACTTTGTAGCCCATTCTAGCCTTGTGTAGGTCAACAATTTTGTCCCTGACATCTTTAGACAGCTCCTTAGTCTTGCCCATGGTGGAGTGTCACTGAGACTGTTGGCAGGTGGCCTTTTATACAGGTGACAATTTGGGACAGGTGTCTCTCATCCAGGTAACGACTTCACTGTGATTAGGGTGTGTCAGTGGACTGTGGGAGCCAACATTAGTCATGGTTTTTAGGGGATCAAATACTTTTTTCCCCTCAATGAAATGCAAATCATTTTTAATTTAAATATAATATTATTTATATGTTTTAATATTCCACCTTTCACTGTTAAAATAAAGCTACCATAAAAATCATAGACTGTTTAATTATTTGTCAGAGTACAAACTTTAAAATCAGTGGGGGATCAAATACTTATTTCCTCCACTGTATATAACCTATATATGTGGCGGCACATTGTCCTGTTGGAAGAGGCCAAACCCATAAACAGGTGTAACTCATACACATAGCATTCATTTATCAGAGATGTTTGTAGAAGTACCAGGAGTCTCATGGCATGCCAGTGTAACAAACCCCATACTATTATGGAGCATAGGCTCGTCTGTACTAGTCTTTCTAGTACACTTATTATATACATCATAGTTATTACATAAAGTTATAACATTAAGTCTGATATTTTTCCTTCTGTGTTGGCTCAAACTAAGGTCCAATTCTAAAAGGGACTGTCCCCAGGAATCAAAATGATGGTATCAAGATCCACGCCGACACAAACACACATGTTATTACCTGATATCAATACACACCTTTTTGGGATCCCAAAGCACATTTATGACTTTGTCAGTGCAGGTCTTAACATAACAAAATGTGCCTGGGTTCTGATTAACTCAGACTGAAGTACTTTGCATTTTAATAGGTTAGGATTTTACATTTTTCTTAACCGAGGAATTTAATTAAAAGTGAAGTTTCAGAGCATCCTGGTCAGTTCATTACTTTGCCACTGGACACAAATACACCATACCAGTAAAACTGTATTTATGCATGGTTGAGTGTATGGGAGTATGGGTGATGATATGGACACCTTTCATATTTTCTTTCATAAATACAAGTGTATGTGTGTATGGGGACATGGATGTAGATTCACACATATACACATACACAATACCTCTAAAATGGTTTCATAGCTAATTAAAATATCCTGCTAAGGGAGGTTACCATGCTGATGATAAATATTTAAAGCCTGCCGGGTCATCCTAACTACTGACCTTATTATCATACCCTCTACTGACTCCCTTATTTAAATCAAATCCTGAAACTGTAAACCAGACCACCTTCCCTCCCCTAGCTTCCCCCAAACACCTCTCCTGCAATTATGTCTATTCAAGACCTCACCGGAGAAGAGCAATTAATCTCGAGCAGCCAGATGCTCCTGTCTCGGGTTGCAAGCCTTTTAGTGTCAAGAACTATTTACCTCAACATTAAGGCAGCACAGTCGTTCCGTATCCCATAGCTTTTGGACAAATCCTGACGATCCAACCCTTTTTTATGATGACTAATACATCTAGCGTTCTAGTGTGAAACATCTGAAATGAAACCCTTTGTTTTAGGCTTTGACACAAATGCTTTTAATGATCCTTCAGACAGATAAACCAAAAAGCTCATCAGGGTTCTCAGAGTAAGGATACATCAGTATTATTATTTTTAGATCATGAGCAAAAGTATGTGGTTCTATTTAATACTAATTTAATTGTATCTTATTCATATGGTGCTTTTACCAACATACTTTGTCCCAAGGCAGCTATGCAGAAATCTGGTTATAAATTGTACATTTATATAAACTGTATCCCTATAGACCAAGTCAGCGTAACCAACTTAGTATTTAACAACATGGGCATCCTGGAACATGTAACTCTGCTTACATGTATGTTTATGTTAAAGGAAGTGTGTGCGCCTGAGTGCTAATTGCTCACAGAATTGAAGTGCTTCGACATACAACGAATTCTCTGTACACTTACGTCACTGCTCCACACTTTACAGGCTTAGCTGTGGCTCAAGTTTAGGGAACCGGTCTTGTAACTGAAAGGATGCTGGTTGGATCACCTGCACTGACTACACACGACTAAAGTGCCCTTGAGCAAGACACCCAAACAACTGTGTGCCGGGCACCGTGCATAGGGGCTAGAGCTGCCCCCCACTCCGGGCAAGTGTGTTCACTGCTCCATAGTGTGTCCGTTCACTAGTGTGTGTTTCCCTGCATGGATGGTTTAAACACAGAGGTAAGATTCTTAGGTGAGCAAGCAGAGTATGTTATTTACTTTACTTTCAGACTCTCAAATACTTTTGTGTGTACACAGTTTGACTAACTGAAGCTGCTCTGTCCACTCAGGTTGGCAGTCACTATTTAAACACTCTGAGATTGTAGGAAGATGTTGTAGATATTTTTGTTTGCAGCCTGCTTATGAAATATGTCCAGATCAATGTTATTTACTGTCATTTGTTCATTAGCAGAACAGTGTACACTAAGCTCAGAATATCACATGGTATCTGAGCATTTTACAAATAGTAAAGCAAGTATGTGTGTGGAGCAAGGGGTAAGATATTGTATTGGTGGCAATTATGGGAATTAAAGCATCTCTGCCCTATCCATTATGGCCTCCTCCTAATTTTAAGAACAATAAATTATAAATAATAAATAGTAAGTAATCACACTGAATAAAGGTGCACTATAGATTTAAAGTCAGCCGTGAGCAGAACTTGTGAACACGTCAGACAGTCAGTGCGTGAGTGATGGTCAGAGTAACCCTGGTAACAAGAATCAGAGAGCATATCAGAGTAGAAAACCACAGAGTAAAAACTGATTTCACAGATAGTGGCTGCTTCGTAACTCAACATGCAAGTTAATACCAACCTGCTTTCACTTTGTTCCTTCCAAGCGAGGGCCCCATGCACTCTTGGCTGACTCGCCTGGGTTGATCGGATTACAGAATTAAGTACGATGGGAAGTCATCAGCGGTGGTTGCAGTGCTAATCTGATTTCAGCCAAGTACAGGGCAGATGAGAGGCGAGCAAAGCCAAAGCCAAATTGCCCATGCTATTGTAGGTCTATGGTGCTCAGTGGAAGTCAGTGGAACATATGCATAATTACTGCCTAGAGGTTAAGAAGTAAGAAAAGTGGACAACAGAGCTGGACCATTTGACTGAGTACAACAGCATGACATCTTTTACTGACAGACAGGAGAGAGCAGCAT
>JAOVVF010000047.1:24920952-24950697 GCA_028565595.1 Duopalatinus emarginatus
TATATAAATCACAAATCACAGTTCTGGACATAAGGGAGACCCTTCCTGTCTTGCAGTTCGCTTCCATTCTATTTATATCTTGCTAAGGATTTATCACTGTTCAGTGATCTGGCAGAGCCAAGCAGAGCCACACAGCTCTTCCTTATTGCCTTCCATTATCTGTCTGTGCCATTTAAACCACAATCACTGATGCACTAATATTAGGAACAATTCCAAACCCAATACAAATCTCAGAAGAGGCTGATTTATCATCCACTGCCAGATGACCCTCGCTTCTCTACAGAAGGTCATGCTGGATATCTGACATAAAACAGAGTGGCCTCCATGTACAAAGATATCAAGCAATCTTTAATTTAACTGTTAATGAAAAAATGATGATGAAGTTTTTGCATTTAGTATTTGTCAACATGTATTAGGTATTTGGCTGATTATCAATGTTGATTTAATGTATCCTGACCTACTGACTGTCACACTGCACAATAAACCACATATGATTATTAGACCTATTTCTAGTCATTTTCAATATTACCTATCTTATATTTAGAGATATAGGCTTTAGAGTAAAGTTTAGGGCTTGGGCTGAAGTTAGGATAAGTGTTAGGGCTGGGCTATGATTTGGGTTGGGGGTCAGGGCTTGTGTACAGGTAAGGGTTAGGGTTTTATTGTTGTTTATTGTATATGCATGTTGTTGAGCATTTGCATAGCATAAGTTGCTGCTGAAATGTATGATATACAGGCTCAGTGTGCAGACTACACAAAAAAAGTGTTACAGATTCATTCCCTGCACTATATTTAAGATATTTTCACTGTTTGCAGTATAGCAGGCTCGTTTGTCTAGTCTCAGGTCTCAGCTCTGTGCTAGTCAGTCATCAATATCCCTGTGCCTAAGACTAATAAGGACCAGATAATGCAAAAATCTAAAACCTAATAAATTTGCTGCTTATTATTTTTATTCAAATTAGAGAAAAACATTTGTTGTCTTAGAAATAAAATATGGAGAAGCCAAAAGGTTTGACTGACTTTGATTATTTTTTTTAGGGTTCAGGGGAGTTTTGTATTATCAGCTGTTAAATTAAATTGTCTGAAATGCTCCTGTGTCATCACATCGTCTGTAGGGAGAAAAGCACTCTGTAAAGACGTCATTTAATCAGGAGGAGAGAACTGGCTGAAATAATCAGTGTTAATTCTCTACTGATGTCGTCATAAACAGAGATCAGTGAAGTGAAATGATAGTGATGAGGTTTGTGATTAACACGTGAATGACTTTTACCTCAGGTAATGAGACAGACTGATGTGGATGATATGTGGATTAATATGTAGGTAAGGTGTAGAGGTAGATGGGGCATTTTTTAGTAACCTTGGAATAAAATCTCTGAATGTTGTTTTCTTCCTCTTGACTTTTAGGGGTAGCTTTAAGACTCTATATGCTATTGCTGTCCTTGTTATTGAGATAAGTTAGCAGAGATAAAGCTGTTATTTGGTTTTCAGACATAGCAGAAACATTAGCGACCACAGCACTGTTAGAGAGAACAGTGTCCATAAAGTGAAGGAGATAAATCTTTGCACAGGACACGGATTAAGGTCAAATGAGAGTAACTGCAACAGCTACAAAGAGCCAGAAAGAAAATAATATACAGGGGAAAAAAGTGAAGTGAGGTGTTTGGGGTTGGGTTCGAGAAAAAAAAACATCTCTGTTTGTTTCTATGGAAAGTGCCCATGAAGTGCAATAAGGTCAGGACAACCCTTAGTACTTGTCTGACACAGAAAATACCCGCTACATGTCTGCCGAATATCAGACACAGAGCGCACAATGCTGGAATAAGTAACTGCCAGCACGTAAAAGGAAAGGAATGGAAAACTGCGGAATATCTTCTGTCCATGAGAAAAAGGAACGTTTGCCAATCTTAACTTAAAAAATAAAATGTTGTGTTGTTCTTCTTCCCACTGACGTTAAAACCTATGAGTGCACTTACGCTCAACAACGTGTTGCCAGGGATACCACAGCTGACTGTTGTTGTTTCTTTAATAACGAATGAGGTCCTCTTGAGGGTCCAAATTGAAACATTTGTGGAGGACAGATGGAAATAATTACGGCTATTTAAGGGCTGATAACCAGCGGCAGATGACATGAAACCATAGCCGAAACGTCGGCCTTCTACCGATTTTAAGCTGGTGACATCAATCATCGTAGTTCTCAATGCCACACAACGGTACACTGTGTTACGGGTGAGCACAGAACACTTTATTTCGACTAGAAGCAAATGGATTGAATTTTGATTTCGTGATTTTGGCAGGCCCACATGTGGAAATGTTTTGGTGATTGCACAGCAGTGTAGACTGTATGAACTAGCCAAGACTTGTGCACTTGCGGTTCATTTTAAAAAGTAAAACCAGCTGAAATAGTCCTTATTGCTTTATGCCAAATTGGTTCAACCATTAGTAGAAAAATACACTGAGGAATCTCCTGTTATAGATGCTGAAACTAGAAATCTACACTTGACACAGCTTACACTTAGTTGTTTTTTTTGGGGGTTTTTTGGTTAAAAAAAATGAAGATGGTGGATTGTAACCCGCATTCAATTTTGGGCATGTACATGTTTTTGTATTCTGATGGAGACCAAACATCCTCACAAGTATAATGGTTTGACCTTTGACATTTAGCTGGTTTCTAAAAGGTGACGGAAATTCTGTTGTTGGTCTTTTTTGTCCTTTTGCTTACTAAAGTTAAGGTGCAGGTGTAGATGTAGGTGTAGAATTAAGTCAGTGGAAAATCTTCACCTCACAAGAATACTAAGACACTGTTATGTATGTCTGCAGCTATATGTCTCCATCTTCTTGTTCGGATTCATTGATGGGCTACAGATGTGTAAAGTCCTGTGGTGCTTAACTGTTCCTGCTGTAATTCCTTCCAAACAGAACCTCTTGCCTCCATAAGCTTTTGAGCAAAAACAGAGAAAGCGACCTGACAAAGTGTGAAGCCTGCATCGAGAGCCACTACAGCTGAGTGTTTGGGTGGTAATGTGGAACCAGTTGTCCAGTTTTTGAGAAAGGGATTTCCATAGCGAGCTTTGATGATGCCAGCCGACTCAGACAGGGAGATTACATTTCTCACTTTATCCAAGGCTTTGACTTGGCCTTTATGTCCAAAAACACACTCAAATCACACACTGCTCACTTCACAGCTCCATTCCATCAGACATATTCGACACTAAAATACACACTTGGCTCTGTGTATGTTGATGCATTCGGATCCCTTACCTACTGTTGACTTCATGCTAAATCATGACGAGACACTTAGTCTACTGCACAGACCAACCACTAAAGCTGTGTACACAGTGTTTTGGATTGTACGGAGTGGAGAGACAGCACTTGAGATGGAACTCAGCCTAGGAGGACGTTCAGTGCCAGTTTTCTGTGATTACCCAGCCTGGCGCTGCTGGGAAAATGCTCTGACAAACTACAGGCTAGAACAGCTGAGCTTAGTCGACTTGTTGAGGATGAACAATGACGGTTTAATCCTAGCTGCTGACTTTTTCGACAGGCGGTCCCTTCTCCAGTCTGCATCTGGAGAAGGGAAACCTTCATAGAAAACATTTGAAATGGTTTGATTTTTATGAGCAGGTGATTTTGCATTGTGTGTGTGTGTGTGTGCATGTGTGTGTGGACAATATGGACTACTGTAATGTGTGTGTTCCACTTCAGGAATTTAATTTCTGGTTCTACACCTAAGGTGACAAAATGTAAAAACCAACACACCACACATGTGATCATCTCTTATCCGGTGGTTATAAGACAGCACGGTTGGAACCTGTTGCAGCTTCACATTTCCAGCGTCAGTTTGGTGTCTCGCTTGTGCACGTCCTACAAAATTATAGCTACACATCCGCAGCATGTATTGTGCCCAAGTCATATCCAGTGTTTTTGAGCTGTCAGGAGGCAGTGTAACACTCCTTCTATATGCATGCACTCACAGATCGGCTTGCATCACTATGATATTGACAGGGCAGAAAAGAATATAAGAACGAGGCCAATTCCGGTCTCTGCATTCCCGGTTACGGATGGCTGTTAGATCACCCAGGATTCCAATTCATGATCTCTGGTTGATAGGGTGAACCAGATGAAGCAAGTGTGCAACAGGCTTCATAGCCGTCCCACAAAAAGAATCATATCTATAAACAGCTTAAATGTATAGCATCATGTTGTTGGTTATTCCCTACAACAGAATGCCCTGTCTTGTTCTATTCCTTCTTCTCTTCCTCTTCTTCATTTTAATCTTACTATCTCCCATCTACTGAACTTCCTGTAGCCTCCTTCAGCCTACGCTCAGTCTTCAGTCCTCATCACAGCTCTCCACTCTCTGTTGTCTCTGATGGTGTCTTCTTCCACACTCTCCCCTCTTTCTTTGTTTGGATGAGTCTTCCTTGTCATGACCCTAGCAGGGCTCTAACAATAACAGGCTTTCAGAAACATTAAACAGCACAGCGAATGCAAGATTTCACGGCAGACATCCACAGGAACAATTGTGGGATGGGTGTTGCTAAACAGGAAGTTACAAACAGATAACGCTTCTCTGCCATCTATCCATCCCTCCCTCGCTCGCTCAATTCCTCAATGGCATATGCAAAAACACAGACAGAGAAAGCACAGTGGTGTCTTCCTGCCGTTTACCCGCTCGTCATGTATACATCTGACGACAAAGCGAAGGAAAGGGTTACTGTGGGAAAGAATGTAATAAACTAACATAAGCTGAAATCTGAATCAAAACATCGTTTTGAAACGTTTAAAAACGTTTGAAAGCCTATTTAGGTTATTAAATGCAGGATATTGACAGAAAGAGAGACCTTTGGAGGCTTAGTTATGAAGATCAAGCCAGGTCACCAGCACATTAATCCGTGTTGTATGTGTGTCTGGCTCTTTTCCTTGCAAGAAAAATTAGTACATAGTGTTCTTAGGTATAATAGAAAACCGTTCATCAAATTTCAGAAAGCACTGACGAACATTACAAGGTTACAAAACACACAAAAAAAAGATAAACAGAGGTACAAGTAAAAAAAGAGGTATGAAAATGGCACCATTTGCATGGGTACATATAAGGTTCCACTTCCTCTTCTAGGAATAAACATCTCTGTAGTTGCACGTATAGATAGTAATGTTCAGGAAAGATCAGTCTTTTTTCTCTCATCTCTCACACATACACACATACACACACAAACACAGTTAAAATCATTGAAAAAGAGCACGGTGAGTCAGAGCAATGCTGCGCTGACTGAGAAAAGGACAACATCGCTCTGTGTATTGTGGCACCAGTAGCGGAGTGACACGAGTAGACAGAAGTCCTACTCTGCCCCCTGCCAACACCCAACCTGAAGCACACAAACACGCACACAAGAGCACACAAACACACACAACAATAGCTCATGGGACTACAAAGTCACACAAAGTGGCACAGATGTTACATTGTCATTCCTCTTTAACCAGAAAACCAGTGGAACTTTGTAAAAGGCTGATTGTCCGGAGCTGTCCAGAGTAAACATGTAAACAGGTGATCGGTCCAGAAAATGATTCATAGTATTATAAATTTGATGATTACACTATTTAATCAGACATTCCATTTGATTCTGCATACATACCAGTGTTATGCATTAACATCTGTGTTTAGATCTCTCAGTAGTTTTGAATAAATTACTATTATTACTAAGGAATAATATCAGAAGGACTGCAGGACGAGGTGAAATCTTCCCTGATTACTTAGCAGGACAGACTACAATAGTAAAAAACAAACAGATTACGTGAAAGTGAACTGTTGACCTACTGGGCTTGTACACAAAGGAATCTGACCTCCGCATTTAACCCAATCATGCAGTGAAACACACACACATATGAACACAGACACTATAGGGCAGAACGGGAAAGTAGCCTCTATCCATGACACTCGTGGAGCAGTTAGGGGGTTAAGTGCTTTCTTTAAGGGGACTTCAGTTGTGTCTTGTTGGTTGTGAGGATAAAACCAGGGACCTTCTGGCCTTAAGGCTGGTTTCTTTACCATATTCATCGGCTGTGCCAGTAATTCATTGATGTATTATAAATAAATAAAGTGCATTCTGAAAGACGAGTGCTCCTCACTGTTGATTTTTTAGAATAATTAGAGGTAATTAGAGGTGCTCATGCATATGGATTACATACAGGTATTACGCAGTATAATTATATTAGATGTAAATATCAGGCAATGGAAAATTAAATTTGTGAAAATTGTCTTAACCCTCGTGTCTTCAGTGTATATCAGAGACAACAATAACTGGCCTTGTTGCTCAAATACCTTCAGAAAGGTCTGCACCTTATCACCAGTTTTTAGCTTGTCTGGTGTAAATGTTTGGAGTAAAAGTCTACCAGCTTCACTTTACCACTACTGGGTTGCGGTGTTGGACTCTATCCCAGTGCTAAATAGGCAGAAGGCAGGGAAACACCCTGGACATGTCAGTAAATCATCACAGGGCAGATACGAACCCATACACACTCATATATAGTGACAATTCAGCATCTCCAATTCACCTGAGGACCATACTGCTATCCATGATTCCCTCTATCTTGACTACAGTCCCAGTTCCAGCTTGAGAAAAGCAGCCCTTTTGCATGATGCTTCCACCACCGTGTTTCACCATATGTATGATAAGCTGTTTCCTTGTTGCAACATTGGTTTGGTTTTGTTGGTCTTACTTTGCAGGCTGATCATCCTCGACTGGTTTCCGGGTCTTTTTGGGCAGGCTTACTTTCTTCGAATACAAGACAGAGCTTCCATGCAGTCACATTACCACTACCGCTAGGATATGTGAAGAATACAAGAGATTATTGTCACATGACCTTGTGGTACTGTGCAGATTTTCCTGCAGTTCCTTTAGGGTAGATTTTTCCCCAAAAACCTGATATTATATTGGTTTAATTTTTTTACATTACAAAATCATACGATTTTAACAAGGGTGTGAGACTTTTAATTCCATATGCCTGTGTGTATTAGGATTGCACCCAGCAGAATATGAGATGGTTTTAATAGATCTCCTGGGAGCTCAAACTAATGCTCCTGCCTCTGCCTAGATATGCTGCTGCTGCACCCTAGACAACTATGAAACAACACTGTCTTGTGTGTCTTCTGAGATGGGCTGGGTTCTTTTGGCTTTTGCTTACCATTACTCATACTTTGGATCTAAAAGAGGCAGAAGCAAAACCCAGGGTTGGAGAAGTCACAAGAACCTTCCCGTGAAAGTCCATGTCTGTGCCTGTCACTGACATCATCATCCTATTTGCCATCTGTCAGTTAGCCAGAGCTGCTTCCAGACCGAGTCTCAGGCAGACACTGCCAGCTGTGTGAAGACCAAATTTTCCCAAAGTGGGAGACGAGAATAAAAATCACATTTTTTTAATGAACACAGGAGATTTCTCTTTACAGTAAGCTCACTGGTAATTTGCAAGAGTAAGCCAAAGTGCATTCAACTTTTTGTAAATGTTTACAAATGTTCACAAAGTCTACTTGCTTTTTTCTTAGTGAGCTTTTTGTTTCACCACAAACATATAAAGAACAGGCAAAAATGGGAATGTTCTGCAGAGCAAGCGTAGGTCTTTCATCAAGATGCAAACATTAAATGAACAATAATTACTTTTTATACATATGCAGTAACGCAATGTTGAGTTTTTCTAAAAAAAAAATGATTGGGCCAAACTAGGTGCATGGCATCCCTTAAACTTAATTACAATCCCAGCACAGGCTTATTCCAATGTGACCTATATGTTTCTACACACAGGTTTCATCCAAAAATTACCAGACCATCAGAAGCTGAAAATATTCATTGCACATTTATCCTGGCCTCACATTAATATCCATATTTTCTGACCATCCAAGTACTTCATCATTTTAATTTATGACCACATATTAATAATAATATTTCCCAAAATGTGGAGAATGTCACTTTTTATTGTTACACTTAAACCTGGTGTCATCAGGTTAAAAAATATCCGAGTGTGAATCAATGGAGCGATGAAAGTGTGTGCACATTTCAACTAATATTGCCCTGGCCATATTTATTAGCTAAGTATAGTTCTGAGATTAATACAGGACCATTCATGTTCACATAAATGCATTGGGGCAGATGTGGGCTTGTGCCCGGAAGGTTGCCGGTTCATTCCTTGAGACTAACAACACTCGGCTAGGGTTGCCCATTTCTAAAGGCACATGTGCTAACTGCCCCTATCGTGTGCACGAATGACGAAATTCCTCTGTGTGCAAGCACAGTGGTCAAGTCAGTTTAAGTCCAGTGGTTTCTACAGTCATTTCAACCATATATGGTGGTGTACAGTACCCAGTGAAACGAAACAACCTTCCTCCAGGACCAAGGTGCTACACAGAACAACAAACAACACACCGCAACATATAGTGCATGTGTGCAGTAGCATGTGCAATGACGTAAGATGATTTACATCCTTATATATGCAAGACAATATACAATAACAATGAACAATAAACAATAAATACAAGGAGGGGACAGTGGACGAAGTATGGTGCAGTTATATCCATTTTTGGTATAAATGTTCTCTAATTTAGCAGCAGTGTACTAATAAGTGGTTTACTTTTTTATACAATCCTATGTGTATATATACGTGTATGTGTATATATACATACAAAAACATAATCTGCCACCCAATACCTTGGTGTGGCTGGGGGTCATATTTCATGTGTTAAATTTTTACACCTGGGATTTTCTTAATGCAGACATAAAATTGTAATGTTAGGTTTATGTGTAGAGATGCACACGTCATAGTTTATTTATTATTTTTATTATTTCATTTATTATTATTTTTAAATTTTAAGAATACTTTATATGTTCAGTCATCTACTAAATGATCTGCAGTGTACTGAAGTAAAACATACAGTCCTGGGGAAGTTTAATCAGAAACCCTTCTGTCTACTGTAATGTGTGGAGGAGCTGCACTGACTATTATATGACTATTATTTTTAATGTAAAAGACACTTGTTGTCAGTGTCTGCCTTTTTACAGATTACATGTAGGTGTCAAGGTTTTACTGTTAAATTTATCCCCTTAGTTGTATGTAATCATTTGTTTATTTATTTCTTGTCACAGTCTGGGCCACTTGTGTTGCCGTATATTGTGTATATTGTATATTTATATGTGTTAAGTAACCTAACTGTCTAAATATCCCAGCTGTGAACAGCCACATGCTTATTTATCAGTAAAGTTCAATCTTACATCCTGTAGTTAGTTATATATACACAGAGGAATTTGCCCTCCGCATTTCACCCATCTGTGCAGTCTACAAACGTCTCCTACAGGTGAACACTATGTATGCCTCTTATCTGACGAGTCACACTCATTCATGTCCTGCATTCATTCTGCCGGTTTCGCCATCATCCAAAAGGACAATGCACTACCACACACGTCTACAGAGACACCAAATTACGGCTAGAAGAACACTTATCTGAGTTTGGGGTCTTGCTATTCCCACCTGGTTTCAACATTATCCAACACGTCTGAGACACCAAGTAATGCACACATAACACATAAATCCTACACCTCGGGAACGCAACAGAATTGTGGATCGCCTACAGAATATTTCATGCACCGTGATGGACCTACCAAGTATTAGGCCGGTGTACCAGTTTTTCCAAATTAAGTGAAAATGACCTATTTGCCTACTGTGTAACCCATATGTGCATTCAACCAAACACCAGTGAACACGAAAGGAAAGTGAACACATATATCCAGAGCAGGAGGCCGCCGCAACCAGGAGCAGTTGGAGGGTTGGGTGCCTTGCTTAAGGGCACTTCGGTCGTGTCATGATGCAGAGATCAAACCCGGGACCTTCCAGTCACAAGACCGGTTCCCTTACCACAAGCCCACGGCGTGTCGATAGTGTATAATTATGAGATTCCAACTTTGTGGAAACATTTTGGAAAAGGCTCATCTATAGACGTGAAGTGAACGTGACCTATTTGCCTACTGTGTTTGCACACAGAGAAACGTGACCTCCACATTTAACCCATCTGTAAGGTGAAGCATGCACACACCACTGAACACTAGGGGAAGTGAACACAGGGCGGGGGCAGCCCCAAACCATGGTGCCTGGGGAGCAGTTAGGGGGTTAGATGCCTTGTTCAAGGTCACTTCAGTCGTGTCTTGTCTGTTCGGTGGCTCAAACCCGGGATCTTCTGGTCACAAGACCGGTTCCTTAACCACAAGGCTACGACTGCCCCATGTGATGCTCATTTAGTTTTTTGTGTGTGTGTGTGTGAGAGTGAGGTTTAGCCTACATGTGACCAGTCACTGTTACAAGTCAGTACCCTGTGTTTCTAAACGTGTGCAGTGTCTTATTAAAAAGCATTGAGCATGAGTATTCTCACTACTCAATGTCTCGCTGATCTTATCTTAAGGATGTGACATGTGTAAAGCAGTAAGATGGTTTTTTTTTACACGCTGAGACGTGTAGTCTCACGTGTGGCGTCAACACGCAGCTCGGATGAGGAGGAACTGAGTCACGAACCCCGAGCGGGTTGTATTATTGCTCTATACTGTCGCGCTGTGGGATCTGCTCCCCGGTGCGCTGATGTTCCAGACCTACCTTGATGATGCTGCTCCTCCGTGGCGCCGTCGCCGCCTTCACGCTCTCCAGCAGCGGTGTGTCGGTGTCAGGCTGGAGCACTCCGCTCCTCCGCGCGCCTCTCCACGCGCCCGACGGGATCGAGTCCACGCTTTCCTCTCCATCACAATCTCTCTCCGACATCACAGCTTCAGATCGCAAACATAAACCAACTTTTTTCCCCTGATGACTTTATGTGCTCAGTCCTCTGTTAACACGGACCTGTTAGAGAAGTTGAGTGATGCACGATTAACAGACTGTCCGTGATTAAAAGCGCTATTCGAGATGGCCGTCTGCAATTACTTTAATTTCCTTTATCGCCGTGAGGATGGGAACGGGTGACTCGGATCACACGTGAACCATTCGGCGCACACCGAGCAGTAACACTGGAGCTTCTGCCGTACAGCATGCAACAAGTTTCCTGTCTAGTGTATCAGTAAAAGCAGGGGGTAACAGAAGAGATGCTGAAACAACTTCAGATGACTTGCAACAGTGAAAAAGAGCACAAAAAGAGCATGCACCTACAAAAACACCTCTTCTAACTGTCGATCCTGGACCAATACTATAACAGATCCATATGAAAATGTCCCCAAACCATTTCTCCAATCACTTCAGATGGTGTTACCCCAGCGCTCGGGTTGGGTCAGAAGTCAGGTCATGTCAGCTCGCCGTCACGATGTTCATTCACTGCACACCGGACCGTGTGACAGACCCGCGCCCTGGCCGCGTTTGACAAGAAAAAGAGGAACAGTAACGAACAGACAGCCTGGTTCCGCCCCTTACCCGTGACTGAGGCATGTTTCTGACCAATCACATGTGACTCCACAGGTCTTCTCGCGCCAAAGCCGCCAGACTGGTTCTTTGAAGGGGGCGGGGCAATGATGATACAGGCCCAAACCACACGCCAGGGTAAGGAAAGTTTCCAAATACGAGGTTACCATGGCTACCAAGAGACGAGGTACATGTAGTTGCAGACGGTAGTGTGTGGTTTGTCAATATGGGATAGAAATATTGCTACTGGATTAGGGTACTATACTATAGTATAAAGATACTATTAGTATACTATAGGATAAATATAGTAACAATGATACTATAGTATAATGATAATAAAATATTGTAGTATTAGGATACTAATAGTATTGTATAAAATAGTATAGTATGGTATAGTATAGTATAGTTAGCATAACATAGTATAGTAACAATGACAATATAATAGTAGTAATATACTAAAGTATAAGGATACTAATAGTATATAATAATAATAATAATAATAATAATAATAATAATAGTGGTGGTAGTAGTAGTACACTAAAGTATTAGGATAGTAATAATATAGTACAATGTAGTGCACTATAGCATAGTGCTGTACTACTACTGTACTGTTACTATTAGGATATTGCACATTCAGTCTCTTAAAATGATCAAAAAGATATTTCGTTTCATCGTGTAAATGCCAATGGTTATTCGATTAGATTAGATTAGATTAGATTAATCTCATTTAAATGCATGTGAAGCATGTAAGTTATGTCATATGTCATTATGAGTGGACTTATGGGTCTACTGGACATCAAACTCAACATACCACAACTCTATAGTTCTTAAATCTGATTGGACAGAAGGTGTTGATTCATTTCTTTATAACAGCAGCTCTGACAATAGCTTATTCACATAGATTTGTATAGTGGACTTATTTATCAGTAAAGCTCAATCTTATATCCTGTAGTTAGTTATTTTTGAACATTTGTTAGATAAATACAGGTGGGCTATAATTACAGCATACCCACTAGATTGGACCATGGTCAAATCTATCATACATTTTTCTCTTTGAATGTAATTGTGTAGTTCTGATTAGTTAGTATTAGTTTTACCTGATATTATCGTGCAGCACTTTGGGGCACATTTGATGTCTTTCAGGAGAGATAAAAACAGAGCACAGTGAAGGAAGCTGTTGATGAGATAACAGGAACTTACTTGTTTACAGCCGTTCCACAACGTTAACCATAACTACAAACGACAAAAATCATGATATATCACTACACTATTAATTATAATCATTTGCAAACCTCTGGTATATATCACAAAAAAACATTGATCAAGCTGTTATAGGAAAATTACCCTCTTCAGGGTGGTAACAGCCTGCCCCATTGTGTTTTATTACATATTTATTAACCAATGGCATATTGTAATTATGCTGATCATTACTACATCACTGCTATAAATACTAAAAAATAGGTTTTTTTAGAACATTTTAAGATAGAAGCAGCAGGGTATTATTATTTCACAGGAGATATTTATGTAATATTTATGTTATATGGTGCTAGCTCAATGAAGTTTTACAATATAGGTATAAAGTAAGCAGCTAGGACATGAGAGCACTTCATTATCTAATACCAAAAGATAATGCTGTCAGACAATATTTGGCATATTTTCCAGTGCATTGTTTAAGGTCATGAAAGTACGTTGTCACACAAATCTTCTATTTTTTGTTACGTCACAGGAGTCTGATATCAGTATGGTGTCTAAAAAGGTTTTGTTGCTTCCCACAAAGCTGTACAATAGAGCGTACATCCTTCTAGAAATATAGAAAAATATCGTTTTTGTGATCTTATGAAAAGAATGCTAAGATGGGACTGTGGGAGATGAAGGAATGTAGCTAAAGCTCAAGGGTTATTAACAAGAGTCCCTGAAGTCTCACACCTTTCTAAGGTTAGTCACTTGCATCTTGGTGCTACTGTTATACCGAACTGTTATATGGTGTGTGTGTGTGTGTGTGTGTGTGTGTGTGTGTGTGTGTGTGTGTGTGTGTGTGTGCGTGTGTGTGTGTGCATGGGCATTTTTTTATATCTTGTTGGTGACCCCACAAGGATAGGAATAGCTGATTATTTAGAGTTTTAGGGCATTTGGCAGGTTCCCATGAGGAAAGTGTGTATTTTGCTGTTGCCTGTGCATTACTGAGGGTAAGGTTAGGGCTGGTTTTAGGTATAGCATGAATTAGCTGCTTTAATAATTATGTCTGTGGAAGATCCTTATAAACATAGTGAGACAAAACTGTGTAGGAGTTCTTTATTTTGGATGCTGTACCTGCCAAAAGTGGTGTCTTGGTGTAAGGTGATGTATGTGTGTTAAGAGCTTCAATGGCAGAAAGGTATGAAATATGGTTAGAACATAACAGATACATGTCTGTGTGACCGCACGCATACACACACACACAGACATAGACACACACACAAACCACAATGTCCTCCTGTTTGTTTGTACTCGATAGATCTCTAGTGTCATGTGGTTATTATTATTTTGTATTTTTTTGTTTTTAATGGCACTCTTCCTTCTCTGTTCTTTATATACTGTGTTCCAGTCCACTGTATGCCATATACTACGGATTAGGTTTAGAGATTACAGGCTTATACCAACCAGGACCTTTTGTTTTTAGGAGACTTTTTATTCTTTTTAGATGATTTTGTTGGTAAGAAATTCACAACAGTGACCTCAGATGGACTGCAAGTGCTATTACTCAGATACAAAATGTCATGTCTGGCCATCAAGCATATTATATATATATTGCTTTTTCATATTTGCACAGTTATGACTCTTATCCAGTTCATCCCCAAGGTATTCAATGGAGTTGTAATCAGGGCTTTGTGCAGGCCTCTGTATAAGACTTGCATGCAGCCTCTCAGCCATGGAAATCCATGCTATGAAGCTTCTGGCATAAAGTATTTTTGCTGATGTTAATGGCAGAGGATGCATGGAACTCTGCAGTTATCAAGTCAGCAAAGACTGGGTGAATTTTACACACTATGTGCCTCAAAGTGTGAGTTCCACTTTTTAATAATACCACTTACAGTTGATTGTGGTATATTTATAAAGGATGAAATTTGACTTGTTGCAGTCGGCTTGTCCTGTTACCGTTCAGTGTGCGATGGGACTGAATGAGACACCTAAATTCAGTGATTAAGAGGTGGGTCCCAGTACTTTTGTCCATATTCTGTTTATATTGTATATACCGACAGTGTTGTGATTTGGAGTTGCTTTACTTGATCGAGGCTCAGCAATGTTATGTGGCAATAAAATGAAGTCAGCTGTGTATCTGAAAGTACTGAGTGACTAGGTTATCCCACCATGGCTTTTTTCCCTAATGGCATGGCATATTACAAAACGACAATGCCAAGATTCATCAGGCTTAGATTGTGAAAGAGTGATTCAGGGAGCATGAGGAATCATTTATACACTTGAACGGGCCACTACAGAGTCCCCCTTTGAAAGTCTTCGGGGTGTGCCGGAGAAGACTTTCTGGGGTGGTTCAACTCTCCCACCACCAACATCTCAGCCAAAAATTTAACTCTGGATGGAAATAAATTTTGTGATGTTTATATGTATATATGTGTATATATTTAATGTAAATACAGTACTGTTCCTGATACAGGTTATCTCATACTGTATACATACCCAACAGATGTACTTGTACAGATGTACAAGTTGGTTGCTCTTCTAAGAAGTCCCTTGTTATAAAAAAGAAACTTTCCATCCTAAACTCTGAGAAACTGACTTGCATGTAACATGTAAAGGACAAGCTGTACATAACATACAAAATAAAAAATATATCCATGGCTTCTTTATTTTTAGGAATTATGTGTACAGCAACAGAGCTGGAATGTTTTGTATAAACCTTAACTTGTCCACCCATGTGCTCTTCTTGAACCACAACAGAATCATGGGTGTGAGAGGTGTTAGATGTGTGTCAGGGGCCTCGTTGTTTTTAACCCCCCCTCCCCATCTGTCGCTCTTCTTACCCTCCTCCCTTGCGTGCTGTTTTGGTAAAGAACAGACATATGTGCAGGTGCAAGGCCCTGCACATCCTCACAGTTTCCTGTGTAGAGCAAAATGTAAAGCTACAGCTTCTTCATAATATATGTGTTTTCTAATTAAATACCACAAGATCATAGAGGTCTACTCAGTCTATATAGATGAGCAAACCTGACCCAGTTTGAATCTTTTTTCAAATTAATGTGCAGGACATATAGGGGACATAATGGTTTTGTCTTGTTTTGTTTATTAATTATGTTGTATTTAAAAAAATAATAATAATAATAATGAGCTGCATTTTTATCATTAACAACACCAGGAATTAGCAGAAATTATCAGTAAGACAAATAGTTAAGGGTTCGAATCCCACCACCACCACCGACAACAAGGTCACGGGTGCCCAAGGCTCACTTACGTGCATAGGGTGTGAGGGCTAACCAACAAGAGATCCAGAGAAGGATGTGTTGCTATCAGATACCTTAGTACACCTTCAAAGGTCTTGTGGAGTCCATGCCTTAACAGGTCAGAGTGTTAATAATATGGCTGAAGGTTTAAATAAAATAAAAAAAAAACATAATCATATGCAGCACTCTTGGATAACCCAGGAAGTCTTTGAATAATCCTTCTTTTATAGCTTTGAAGTCTTCCACCTGAATATTTGGATCTTGACTATTTGGAAATGTGTCGATTAAAGCACTAAGGTGTGCCTTTTGGATCTATTGTGTTCTTGTTTTTATCATTATAGAGGAAGATTTAATTTTATAGTCCAGAACTGTGTTTTGGATTAGTTAAACTATTTCAGATTCAGGCTCCATTTCAGGTGTTGACTTGAAGTTTCGACTTGTGAAGACCACAACCACAGCAGCCATTAATTCACCACACTACACGACAAACACACCATATTAGGTACAGAAGCACACACACACACAGCAGGAGATTTGGTTAGAAATAAAGGTCAGTATGTGTTGCAACACTTTTGTACAATGTAATGCTGTCACAGCTTTTGGGAAAAGGCTGCTGTGTTCTTCCAAGCTATCACGTGAACACACACACACACACATGCAGTGGATTAACAGAAGGGGGTGACTGTTGAGCACAGACTGATCTCACTAATGTGCAGAGATTTTCGAGTGCAGGTGTGAGTGCCTCCGTGTCTCAGTGACCTCATGATAATGGATTAGCAGCTGAAAAGGAGAATCTGAGCAATTTCCTGCTACACCATAATAATGGAATTAAATACAAACCATGCTTCTCTATAGAGTCTCTTTATATCATACATATACTTGCATTCCAGTATCACTTGGTATGAGGCAGGATTAAACCCTGGATTTGATGCCAGTCTATTATAGGGCACCACATAAACATACACAGTCACTGACAGAGGCATTTTTAGAGACACCAATCCAGCTACTGATATCTATTGTGGACAAAAGTAAACTGGAGCACTTAGAGTAAACCTATATAGACACAGGGAACTGAAACCTATATAGACACAGGGACCACATGCACAGAACCTCAGAAGATGAAGATATTTTCACAGACCTGCCCCAAAGACTACACTGCAGTGTCAGTTATTTAACTTATCATTGCAAATCTTTATGAAATGCCTGGTTGGATTCCATTCAGTATGATGGCCAATACACTGGGTCATTATTATGCATTCATCAATTACTGGCCAGCTTCCTTCATATTAGTCTGAATTCTTATCAACAACCAGGTCAGGTCCAAGTAGCTATATACTATTAGACATTTAACTGATCAGAAAAAAACATTATATATTTAAGCAGGTTATCTTTTTAACTGAATTTAAAGCTTATTTGTTGTTGTTTAGGATGTTGTCTCAGTGTTTACATGGTGTTGTCTTGGCTGGAACTCACCTGTAATAGAGATTTTTTAATCTCTGTGTGACTGCCTTGGTTAAATAAAAGCAAAATATAAATATATTTAAATGTATGTATATATTTTGTATATACAAACCACACCCCAGGGTCAAGCAAAAGGACCCCCATGTCCTTTATTTACCAGCAGTCTGAGCATAATCCAGATCTTAGCACAAATACGACTCGAACATAGGCATTAAATATCAGTGTGTAAGAGCGTTTGTTCAAGTCTAACAAATGAACACAAATGGGAACCTCTATTAACACAGTGGTATTTTGTCTGTATACTTTTAGCCTTCTATAATAAAGTATTGAACAGGAAACTTCTTCTAGTATAACCACAAGATGGAGCTCCTTCTCTAGAATTATAAGCTTCTTGTCTGTTTCGCAGAAAACAAGTTTATATGGAAATTTTGAGGAATACTAACAAGATTAGTCAAACAGTATGATGAAATACATCTGTGCTAAAAGTAAGTGAGAATGTTTTATCTATATTCCGATAACCAGCTTTGCATATCAGTCATTTAAGAATAAAGCAGACGCTACATTGTTTTGCCCAGTTCTATGTTCCTGAGGTCAAACTCATTTCTAGAGCCGATTTGTGCTAAGATCTTGATTATACTCAAGCTACTGGTATATAAAGGACATGGATGTCCTTCCGCCTGACCCTGGGGTGTGGCTCAAGAATGACATTTCAGAATGACATTTTCCTGTTAGTGGCCTAGCTTTGTTTTTGTTTTTCACAATGGTCATTTCTGAGTTTGGGCCTTACAGAAGCTAAGGAATCCATAACACAGGGTACAGCAGTGGTAAATTAGTACTGTACATTAAAAGCTTCTTAATTACACAGCCTGGAAAAATAAAAGCAAATAGGATTAGCAAATGGCTCATATCCACAAATGTTAAAACAACAGGAAATTTCACACAAAGATGTTTTGGAAGGATGAATTCAGACACAAAGTAGAAGTGGAAACAACAGTCTTATCAGCTCTCTTCAATCGGACGTGTGTGCAGCAGGTCCTCAGTAATGATTCATAAAACGAGCCATAAAACCCTTTTACACAGAATGCCTCCCTGTGGTAGATTGTAGTGATTTTCTTTGTTCTGTGCCATGCAGTACCCTGCAGGTGGGCATTGTTCGAGACTGTCTGGCTGACAGGTGAAACAGAAACAAGCTTTTCCATTAGCTTTGTGTTTTCCTCCTTTTTCCTTCCACATTGGCCTGGTCCGGGCCTGACTCACCCTCAAGAATGTATTAATAGCTTTAATCTCTCTTGTTGGGAGGTGGATTGAGGATAAACAATGTCTTTTTTTACTCATAATCTTTCGTACCATCTATATTGAGGCCTATTTCCTTTCTTTTCTCCTGTTTAGTTTGTTTTTGTTCAAGCCTTAAGTCTGCATAGCTACTAGTGCCAGCCCTGTTCTTGGTATTGCAGCAACATTTAGGAAGAGGTCATAGTTACTAAAATGTACATAATCTGTGTTTACCACCTGCTCTGTTTGCTCTTACAAATGTAATATTGCAAATCCAGGTTTAAAACTGTATTGTTTTTGTTAGCCATGTGTCTTAATATACATAGTAGAAGCTATTTGATATTGTACACCTGTGTTTTTCTGTTCTTTACCTATTGTCATTAATTTTGGTACTACATTAGTATTAATCCTAAGCCCCTAGAGGAGAGGGTCTGCCTCAATGACCCATGTGTTATCAATGTCAGTCCAGACAGTCTTCACTTCACAGTGAAGTTTTTGTCCATCAGCTGGTATTCAATATTCCTCAAATACCATGCTTCTCTTTACAGCTAGGCCAGCAAGGCTGTGTCTGTGTGTGTGTGTGTGTGTGTGTGTGTGTGTGCTGGGTGGTCATGTTAAAAAAAGAGAAAGGAAACTTCTGTGTGGTCTACATCTGCTTGTATAACTGACCACCACATCCCTCTGTACTTGTTTTGATTCATTTCTAAACCATGAATTAATATAGTGTTGTTACCTGCTTTACTGCTGTAATAATCTCCACTCACCAGGGAAGGCTTTCCCTTACATTATGGAGCATGGCTGGTAAGATTTGTGCTCATTTAGTCACAAGAACATTAGTGAGGTCAAGGACTGATGTCGGGAGAGGACTGGGGTTGATGTCAACACTCTGTGTAGGACACCTGAGATCTTTTTGACTCTGGCCATGTTTAACCATTGATTCATGGACCTCACTATATACACAGGGATATTGTCATATTTGGGCCTCTTAAATCCAATGAAGGGAAACTGTAATGTTAGAGCACACAAAGACATCCTATACAATTGTCTGCTTCCAAGTTTGTGGCAACACCACACACACCTAGAAGCCAAATCATGTCTTGAGTTTGGGGTTTTGCCATTCTCACCTGATCTCAACGCTATCGAATACATCTGGGATGCCATGCAAGACTGGTGCTACACCAGTCTAATACTTGTTAGGTCCCCCACAGGACACAGCACTCCACAAGCTTGTGGAACACCACTTCACACTTCCTGCAAAATAGTCCATAATTATGTTGTATTCCAAAGTGTGTGATTTCCATTTCAGAGCATCCCGGATGTCTTGGTAATGTTCAGATCTGGGGGATTAGGTGGGAACAACCATCATTTGGTGTCTGTAGATGCATTGTCCTGTTAGGAGAGGCCAAACCCATCAGAATGAACCGGTGTAACTTGTCAAAAAGGACAGACACATAACACTCACCTGTTAGAGTTATTTAAAGATATATCAGGGGTCTAATGGAATGCGAGCTAAACAAACTCAATATCATTGTAGGGCCATCACCAGCATATGTATTTTGCATAGGCTCGTCTATACCAGTTTTTCTGGCACTTGATCATTAATACTTAATAAACTTCTACAATAAAATATACAATAGTCTTTTAAATCTTGCTGGTAAACTAGTGAGTGTATAGACGCTGTAGGAAATATTAGTATAAATAATTAACGCGCGCATTTAATGTTACAGTTTACGGGTCCATCATTACGCATGCGCACTCCCCACACAGCTCTCGCCACACCTCCTTTTTCCCGCCCCATCGTCTACATCTCCGCCTCCTCTCTTTTTCCAGCCACGAGTTTGGGTATTTGTTTCAGCTCTCTGTGTTTTCTAATAGGAGACATTTCTTTATCCTGTCTTAAAGTTCAGGTTCTACTAAATGATCTGGAATATCCGGAGCGCGGCTGGATATAACCTCACTACACAACACGGCTCACTTTTGTGCGTCTTTGGAGATTTTTTTCCTGATCTTACGACTGAACTTTTTTCCGTGCAGCACTTCGTGTGGTCCTGTGTATCCGGACCCGAGCATGCAGAATTAGACTTGCGCTCGGGAGTCGGTTCGACTGCCCAGGTTCGAGTCGTAAAGAGCGCGAGCTCTGACACCCGGAGATCCCGCCACGATGGGATGTGGATTACGAAAACTTGAGGAGCCTGAGGACAGCAGTCCGGGGAAAATCTACTCCACCCTCAAGAGACCGCAAGTCGAGACCAAGACCGACACCGTGTACGAGTACGTGCTGCTGGACTTCAGCCTAGAGGGTACGTCTGCGTCTTTCTGCCCAGAAGTACCACTAGGGCTCATTAGGACAAAGTCTGGCAGGGTTTCATCATGCATGGGTGTATGCCTTAGGTCTGGTTAGGACTGCTTATTTGTAACAGATATGTAACAACTCAAATATGCAGCAACAGTATATGATCTAGATCTAGAAATAGGGCAGTAGGGCTTTTCTCACTCTAGTTCTCATGCAATCAGGGCAAAAAGTGGTGCATTTCACATGAGATCCTACAAATACATAGAAGATTCCTGTCCACATTTCTGTAGACAGTGTACACACTTCCTAGGCATGATACTCCTACTGCTGTTCCAGTAAACTCATAAACAATGGATGTATCTGCTACCAAAAAAATAATTGGGAACTACATCTATAAGTGATGCTGATACCAAACACTGCACATTGCACGTGATTTGCATTGGTTCGTATAAATATCAAATAAATGTGACAGTAGGTCAGTGCATAAAACCGTCCTGATACAGATCAAGAGTTTCCGATAATGCTCACTTTAAAAAAAAAAAAACTAAAAAATTTGTAATCTCTGTGATTGCTGGTGCCAGATGGGCTGGTGTGAGTATCTCACACACAGTAGTCTCTGGAGTTTATACAGAATGGTACAAAAAACAGACGAAAAAGACATCCATTAAGTGGAGGGTCCGCAGTCACCTTGTTGATGAGACATCTGATCAGACTGGTCTGAGCTGCTAAGAAATCAATAGTAACTCAAATAAGCACTCTTTACAACTGTGGTGAGCAGAAAAGCATCTCGCCATACAAAACCTTTTAACAGATTGGTTAAAAGAGTAAAAGACCACATCAGGTTTCAGTCCTGTCAGCCAAGAACAAGAATCTGATTCTGTTATGGGCACAAATAGTCATAAATTGGACAGTTCAAGTTTGGATTTTTTTGTTCTGTTTGTGTGAGACTGTGTCCATGATGGAATCAGATTTATAGCCTTCAGCCTGTTCTTGCCTGAAGGAGAGGAAGATGACGGGTCTTCTGCAGCTCATCCACCATGAGGTTCAATGTTTTGTGCATGCTGAGATGATTTTCTGCTCATAATAATACAGTATCCTTCCTGAAACTTGAACCAATCTGTCCATTTTTCTATGAACCCTCTTATCAACTGTCTTAGAGTGTCCTGAAAAATGTTATATAAATAAATTGTATTATTATATGTATTATTATAATTATTATTAAGTCATTTCAACTGACAGAGCTGTTTTTCACCTAATGTACCACTTTTCTGCACCTTTCTGTCTAAAGGCTAGAGAATGTGTCAAAACCATAGGAGATCAACGGTTTCTGAAATACTCAAAGCAGCCCAGCCGGCACCAGCAACCATCACAGAGATCTGTATTTCAGTGTTCTGCTTCTACATCATTAGCCAGTTGGCTAGCTGCATAAATGGTCTGTTTGTAACCAGAACAATTTCCCCATTAAAGTTGCTGTAAGAAGAGTTAGCAGCTGTTGCTAGACTATTCCACTTTACAACTTATTCAACCACACAAGCTGTACAGTGGTAAGAAGACAATGTAGAGAAGACCAGCATTTATTCAAGCTGTCAGTTAATTTGTGGAATTATTTCCACATGCAAATGCTTTTCCAGATTAAAGGTTATGTACATAACTACTTAATGTACCTGATATATAGTAAAGATAATGTTGTAGTGTCGAACATTACTAGTACATGAGCATCTACCAAAAACATTAATGACCTGTGGAGTACAGCTGTGCAACTAATCAGAAATGAATTGAAACTGACATCCAGAACGTCTAACCATCTTGCCCATGTTGGTTATGTAATATATGTTAAAATTGCAAAATAAGCACTCCGATTAAAAGAAAAAAATAGTCCAGTTTTAATAGTTGAGCATATTTACAGTGCAACACTAGTCAGTGAACTATGCAGGGAAATATAAATATAAATAAATAAATAAATAAATGTTAGACTTACCGCGTTCAATTCTTCGTGATATTAATTTGAGCTCCAGCACTACTGTGAAGCCAACAAAGCCGTCATGGTCCTCAATCAAATTAGCAGTTTGCCTCTTCTCCAGTTATAGCCTGTGTTTATTTGGGTGTCTGTACAGTTTCCTGATTTGTTAATACAGCTGGATTGTGATTAGTTGCTATTATAGAGCCAAAGACAATCCCATATTTTATTTCTCAAAGCACTGATTTTCATTTTTTATCCTCAAAGCATTCATTTTAATAATGCCTACCAAGTTGCTAAAAATATTACTTACAACAGCTTTAATGGATATTAATGTTACAAATGCTAAAAAAAAAATCAATGTTATATTTTAACAGCCTCATATTATATAGCTC
Source organism: Duopalatinus emarginatus (assembly GCA_028565595.1). Lineage (NCBI taxonomy): Eukaryota > Metazoa > Chordata > Actinopteri > Siluriformes > Pimelodidae > Duopalatinus > Duopalatinus emarginatus. Next base: position 24,944,179 of record JAOVVF010000047.1, read on the forward strand.
TCAGATGTGTGTAATATTAAAGCCCTGGTGTTTGGAGGTGTTTTGATGATTGAAGGGCAAATCCATTCAGGCACTCCTCATTCCAGATCCACAGCTGGACAGCACTTCATGTCCTATATAATTTGTAAAGGCTGTCTCCTCTATAAGCTTACTTCAGAAAGAGACTTAATACTGGTTTAGACTGTAAAAACAACTGGTACGGGTTGGTTGTGGCTTCATAATGGTGTAGGGTTTGTTCAGCTGGTATTGCATAGGACCCCTGGAACATCTACAAACGTCTCTGACAGGTGAAAACTATGTGTGCCTCCTTACTGACATCCGCTCATGTCCTGTATTCATTCTGATAGGTTTGGCCTCGTCCAACAGGACAATGCACCACCACACACATCTAGAGACGCCAAATTATGGTTAGGGGAACACTTATTTGAGTTTGGGATTATCATTCCTACCTTAGTCACCAGATCTCAATGTTAATGAACACATCTGGGATGCCATGCAATTTGTTGTGGAACACCTCGGAATCCTACAACTCGGAATACAACAGGATTGTGGAACGTTCTGCAGAAAGTATGGCGTTTGTTGTCTACAGAATATTTCCACAGGCTTGTGCTGTCTGTGTCCTGTGGGGGACCTGGGGGAGATGAAACTGGTCTGCCAGTTTCTCTGGCACGTCAGTGTACATGAATAAAAGGATGGTATCATAATTTTACATACTGTTCAGCCGTATGAATAAGTGGATCTGTAGTTTCATCTACTTGTGTATATTTGAATGGTCAGGAATTGTTCATTAGTGGTTTAATGCAATTTTTCCCTTAAATGGTAAATGAGAAAGCCCACTCATGCAGGAGGATTTCTCAGATTTACAAATCACCTTCAAATAACCCTGTGAAATTAGGTTGTTCTGTGAACGATTTAGTTTGGATAAACAACAGCTAAAGCTTTCTCTGGCATCGAGCATGCATTTGTGTTTTTAATGCTGGCTGATTACTATAAAACTCTTTCCCTACAATAACCTTAACCTTCATCTTCTGGGTTCATCTTCTCCATTGCCTCCTTGGTCTCCAGAGCCATGTGTTCAGGAGGTTCAGAAGCATACCTGTCTCAGGGTGAGTGAGGGGATTAGTCAATCTCTTAGAGACTACAGCAAGTTCATGAATATCAGCCTTTCTCCTGAATTTAGACAAGTTTTATTCACTCGTACAAAAGTGTCTAGTGATATTTAAACTTCATCAACCTCATGATGCAAAGTTAAAATCACTGCATGTAGAGGTCTGTAGATTATACGCTGTGTGTGCTATTTTTAGCCTGGGGCAGTTAAGCATATGGTGCTAAACCAGCATGGGCCCAAACAAGTCCAAACCCATTTTGCAGCTGTAAATCATTATCATTTGGTTTTTTCCCTTAGTGTTTAATAGACATAGTGTCATTTTAGCAGTGTTATAATTACCACCATCAAAATTTTCCAATCAGTAGTCTAGAGCCACCAGTGTCCACTCAGTCTATTAGTATGTACCAAAATGATGATTAATATTATCTTAAAATCTAACGGACTAGTGTTAAATCTATTGTCTAGTCCGTTCAGTCATCCGCAGAATTTTACAGAAGCCCTTGCTTGTGGAAGGCCAGATGTTGTATCCTAATAGAGCTAACAGACAGATTAAAACTGACTGGCCTTAATCACCGACTCGGGTTTGCTGAACAGCTGCAGCACTGGGGACGCGGTTAACTCAATATGTGTCAGAACTGAAGGCATGTTTGGTGGTCTCTGTATTCACAAGTACCTTATTCAGAGTGTGGACTTTTTTTTTTATCCCAGTTCCTCCAAATTTGATTATTTGCCAATTTATATCCACTAGCAAGCTCTTACTCTCACAAGCTCTCACTACAACCTTTAAGGCTAATACATCCAATAAGTTCAGTTGAGTTTTATTTATTATCCCTGATTAGCAAGCCAGCAGCAAGAGTCGCAAGGAAAAACCTCCTAAGAAGAAACTTTGTATAACTAGGAAATTCATAGATTTTTGTCTGATTTTGTTTGAAATGTGTCAGTTGTTCACTGATGTACAGTGATGAGTAAAACTGTTCAGTTGTGGTTACACTGTTCGTATCACTCCCAGTCCCAGCAAGATTCATGGTTCCTACACATGTCCATTATGGTGATATGGTGATCTTTAGACTGTCCATGTGGGTTTATCCTCAGCAGCAGTGAGTGGTGTTCTGTGGACGAGGCTCCAAGCAGATATAGCGGGTCAGGGTGGATTAGGCAGGTCTGTGGAGGAGAAGTCTGGAATCCTAATGCCTTATCTGTATCGGGTGTAGTTTGACTGAGTGGGACATAAAAACATAGATAGATAAGAGAATACAGAGTATTATGTATGCCCTTTTATGTAAGGGTTGCAGAAAAGGTACCTTGTACAGAGAGTGAGCAGTAATATGAGGGCACCCTGAGATATAAAGGGGGCCGCCATGCCACCATAAACAAACATGAGTGAACGTGTAGGAGGTGGTGGGCTGACGACATCCAGACATCTCAGTTTACCCTGAACACTTAATGCCCATATACTCTCCAGGTCAACGCCTTTAACATTCAAAACACTGTTAACAAAATGCTTGACTCCAAGACATGTGATGCCAGCCATCACATTTTCCTCCCAAGCTGCTGCTCATACTACAAGAACAGCTCCATGGGGACTAGATGCATGATTGCATTACTCATACAAGTCAAAGACGTTTACAATGATGCAAATACAACCTGCCATTCACTATGGGAGTATGTACATTTACATGATTATACTGTATCTGGGCTGTCTGGGCTGCCAGCTGTCAGTCTCTGTCCGAAACAACTATAGTGGATTGTTTTCTCTCTTGTAGTGTGTGTGTTATGTAGTACTAAATTTCATGTGTGGATAGGTTCAAACCTCAAATGCAGAACTGTAAAGGACAAATAGCAGAGTAGGTGACCAAGGACAAAGAAGCAAAAAAATAAGCAAAGACAACAGGGTAAAAACAAATAGTGACCTTTTGACCTGCTGTAATTACACAAAGAGAAATTTGACCTGCATTTTAACCCACCCACACAGTGAACATACACATACATGTACACACACACAGTAGTGAAGTGAGAACTGGTGGGCAACCCTATCCATAGTAGGAAGCGATTGGAAAATTAGGTTAGGTGTCTTGCTCATGGGGCACTTCAGTCATGTCATGTCATGTCGGTTGTAGAGATCGAGCCAGTGAGCTTCTGGTCACAAGCCCACAGCTGCCACCATGGTTTACCATTTCTAAAGAGGACAATTTGGTCAAACCAACGAAAAGCCCAGACAGCATAGCAAAGGCACTGGTTCTTCTTTACCAACTCGGTTTATTTGTCACCTCTGTGAGTAAACGATTGGCAGATGGTACAAGAGCCTGGAGAGGCTTTTGAGTTTGTGACATTGTGCCCACATTTTGGTTAATTTCTCACTTTAATTTCTGTAATCATTAATATAACCTGCATCAACATGGCACTGTTTAATGACTGTTTTATGTCATTTTCTTAAATTTCAACTTTTCTGATTTAGGACCAGACAGCTTTTCCTCCCTGCAGCTTCTGTTTCATCATTACAGCATGTCTGTCTCTCCCTCCCAAATGCCGCTTTAATACACATGAAGTCTTTTCCCTCAAACTCTTTCTGCACCATAAAACCTCCCATAAATTCTTCCTCCCTTCTCTCGAACCCTCTCTCTGCTTTTCTCCACTCCTGTAAGCTGCCACGCTGCAGCCCCATGATCTCGCTACTTCATCTTTAGACTTCACTCGATTCTCTCTTTCACCTTAACCTCTTTACATTGCTTTCATTCTGTTAACTGTTCATTCTGTACAGCGTTCCCACTTTTTCTTCACATCTTATCCCCACTGCCTCCTTCTCTCTCCTTCTCTCTCTCTGTCTCACTCACTCTGTTGCTTGATGAACAGAGAACAGAAGGCTCAGTGTGTGTGTTTAAATGGTGGTAGGGAGGGAGCGAGAGAGGGAGTCCCCAGGGAATAAAAACACAGCCCCTCTCTGAGGTCGGTGTTGTTCGTGTTGCCCAGTGAATACAAACACACGCTCTCCTTCCCCTATGGGCTATCAGCGTCATGTCTCTGCTAGCTCAGGTGTGATCTTGAGTACATGGCATGCAGGGACAGGGGCACATTTCTGGCCAGGCTTTCCTTAGAAAAAAGAAACCCTGTTTATGCTAAGCTCTGGTGTACCTACGAGAAGTAAAGTCTGGGCTAGGAGTCATGAATCAGCCTGATTATTTTATAATGAGTATAAGAATAAAGACGCAGAAGCGTGTTTCAGGAGTGAAGGTGAAATTCGAGTAGAAGATGTAGTTTGAATGACTTCATGTCCGTGCCTGTCCGTCTTTGTGAAGAAATGAATGGCATACCGTTTAAATACATGTGTGTGTGTTGTGTGTATGTTGGAATGTTGTGTGAATGTCTGGATGTGTGCGTGCTGTGAACAGCAGCTCTTTTGTGGACACAGGAAGCATGCTTGGGGTTAGTGTACTGAGAAGGGCTGCTCTGCCAGAGCAGATTCACACTTCAGTTTTACAAAACTCATGGAAAATCACAAACAGAAATATCCTCATTCGCCAATCAAGAAAGAAGTTTAAAAGTCAACCATCAGCTGGAAAATTGATGCTTACAGTTTTCTGGGATTCTCAAGGGTCAGTATTGGAACATTATCAGTGAAAAGGTTAACCAATCTACATTGCTGCTTCCATCAGATGCTCACTGAGGTGCCAAAGCCTAAAATACAAAGAAAATTTTATTTTATATCTGCTATCCAAAGGTGTTCTGTGTTGCATGAGAATACACGTCTGCACACCACTGTACTGTCGGTGTAATGTACACCATACTGTCGACACTCACCAAATCTCCAAAAAGGTGTTCAAGCATCCTCTCTATAGTCTTGATCTTGCCCCATTGAACTACTAACTGTTTCATCCCCTGAAAGAAGCCCTAAGAGGGATGTGAAGGTGTAAATGGGAGTGGTTGATATTCCTCAGGGGATCTATGTGATCTATTACTGTAATGAGAAGCAGTTTAAAAAAGTAACAGTTGTCAGTGTCATGAATGTGCACCAGTAACGAGCTCGACTGGATTTTTCATAATCAATTCACTTTGGATTGTTGGTCTTCCTCAGGTAGTCGACCCACTGTGCAGTACCTGTCCTCTCTTTGTGAGCTGCCTCAGGCCCTGCAGCCATACTACACTCAGGGCTACGTACTGACCGCCTTGCATCCCATCATCCTCTCTGTTGGCCGCACGCGATCCCTGCCCTGCAGCCTTCTCTACCGGGCCATCCTGACCAGACAGCGTCCCAGGTTTGACAGCAATTATCAACATTCAAGCATTTATGATCTCTAATGAAGCAAACCAAAGGTGACCGGAGAAGATGAACTCGCCGAGACTCAAAACTGACTCAAAAGTGTAAATGCACTAACAAAAAAGTGCTGAAGGGATGATCAGTGTTAATATACTGAGTCCTGGAATAAGCACAGGACAGTTCTTGGGTGCCAGTTTACAGTATCCAGGTGAGATTATTCACTAAAGCAAGAGCACAAATGCAAAAGTGCTGCGTCAGAAAATGCATACTTCCACACTGAACGGTATGCAAAAGCAGTACATGAGAATGGGTATTGTGTCTGAAAACGTACTATTCAATAAACAGTACACAAAAAGTCCATGAGCGACATACTGCCTCAGGAGACATTTTGAAGTATGCGAACACAGCACACTGTGGTCTGGCAATCCGATTCAGAATTCAACTGGTGCTGTGAAAAATAACGGAAAGCAGGGAGTGGACTGATTACAGCCAGAACAACATTTGTCTGGTTTTGAAGATGTGATTAATGTAAGTTTCATGCATACTGGACACTAACTAACTGAAAGAACCTAGCACTTTACTGAACAAGCAGCACACACTTAAGTAGGCCATCTTGTGCATTTGTAGCCCACCTAGTCTAAAATCCAGTATGTGATGAATTAGAAGTCTGTAGACCACAGAAACTTGTAAACATGCTGTTCACAGGAACCAGCGAGAGAAAAAGAAGCGTCCAGGTCGGCATACCTTCTGCAGCTTGACGTAGTCCGCATTGTAGTAGAGGACAAAGCAAGGAGCATTAGCTTAGAGAGCCTAGAGAGCTGTGTGGACGTGTAGGAAAACACTGAGGCATGTCATGCCAACCCACCAAGCCATTTACGAGCCTTATGTGTTGACATGCCGGCCATGACAAATCGAGCATGACCTTCAGCAAGGTAGAGGTCATGTGATTCACCGGCTCTGCAACAGGATGTTGTGCGAAACGAAACCTGCGTAGAGTCACCTCATGGTTATATCCTCGCTTAGAACACCAACAGTTCTTGTTATACGACCTGGTGTTAAGTGGAATTTTCCTAAAGTCAACCTGTGTTTGTGTGTTTGTTGCAGTAAGCATGCAGTGGCCATGGTTCACAGTGTACCAGTGCTGAGGGTTGAGGAGTGG
>JAOVVF010000047.1:24955590-24966811 GCA_028565595.1 Duopalatinus emarginatus
TCCTCCGCTGCTTGCTGCAGGATGTTTATATTGTGTACTTGCTTTTTATGGTACTGAGGATGCTTAGGCTTTGCAAAAAAAAAACACTATTCTATTTTGTATTTTTTAAAGGTGTGTTTATGATGTCCATAGGCAGAGGCCCTAATTCAATCAAACTGGAGGTTATCTATCTCAGTTTGCAGTTTTCAACACAAGTGGTGCTAGAGAAGGGTTTTTGTTGTTGTTGTTCATGCACAGTTCAGAAAGGTAAGGCAAATGTTGTAGTACTCACACATGTTCGTGTTCATGGAAGCAATAATAATTGAGACTGTTTTAGTAAAAGACCAGTGTGAGAACTAAAACTAAATACTCATTCACTTCAGTATTAAGTCATGCATTTTTGGCTGGATTAAATCAAGTCTGCAGGAGATTTGACTCTGTATAACGTCAGTGCTGCTCAGAATATCAACACTGATGGAGTGTAATCACATTCAAAACAAGAGACTGTTAACATTCTGCATTTTGTACTTTTTTTCCCCTAGATGACTGTTTATCTTGCTTTAAATTACATTACAAAGAAAAACAGATTGTAGAACATTATAATGCTGTATATAGGATTAATAAGCCATGAAATACTGAGGTTTTTCTGTAATATGCTTTTTTTAATGACTATTATACTCTACCAGTGACAGTATTTTAAATTTTAAATATTGTGACAACACGTATTATTGGAGTTAATATTTTATTAAAACAGATATTCCCTTATTTCGCTTGTCATTTTTTTCACACTTGTTTTGCATGTCTATTCACAAACAGGACACACAGCACAAGCTACTCAATCTATGTGCTAGTACACTGAACCGTACAGCTCAGAGCCAGCTCTGGGTATGAGGTGTGCTTTATTAATCAGTTCATTTAAAAAAAAAAAAAAAAAAAAAGGTAGATAAAACACCTCCACCCATACAATAATTTAACAAGTAAAGAAAGGGTGAATATCACCACACTTGTTTATATAGGATGAAAAGAAGCAAAGGAGAGACTTTTGCAGCTTGTCAGATTCTTATGTACAAGCGAGAGCTGCTTGGGGGGAGAGAGGGGGGTGTTTGGTGGGGTTTCTTTAATGTAAGAAAAAAAAAAACAGCCTCGGATAGGTGCATCTGAATTCCAGTTGTTCAGTATGCTCTACAGAGGTGGTGGTCAGGCTTCGCTCTCTCCTGCAGAGCCGCTCTGGTTCTCCTCCTCCATGATGGGCACAATCAGGTTGTCCTTGGACATCAGGCTGTACTTCATCACAAAGCGGGTAAAGCGGTGACACAAAAATGTTTCATTCTGTAGGTAAACAAGAGAATTATAAACATTTTCATACAATAACTGGCCGTCTATGAGGTCACAAGCACCGCTTTCTTCCTTCAACGTAACCTTTTCTAATCCAATAAACACCATTAAAGGATATGCAACACTAACATTAGAACATGGCTGGCTTGCTGACCAAGTGTCCACTGTGTCCCTTGTGGTATTGTCATGACTTCAGTGTTCAGTAGACTGATTTCTAATTCTAATTTTCTAGTTGTACTTCTCTGTCTTAGTTAAATATAGGCTCAGGATGCCACCTACTGGTCAAGCTAAAGATTGCCATTCTAACTTTATTTTTTCTTGAATTTAAAAAAAAAAAGAAAAAACAGCAACACAAACTTATATGGCAAGAAATGTTTACTGACCTCATATGTGTCGAATATTTGGCGATGGTGAAAGTAAGCATGGGAGAAGATCCTGTAGATGCGACGGCAAACCGAGCCAAGCTTTGCCACTGACGACTCCTTAATGCTGACACTGTACAGAGTGCAACATACTCATAAGCACGTTACTGAATTTCTCCAGTAGTGTAAGAAAACATGAACACAGCAGAAATGTAGTGTAAACCAATCTAGATTTCAGTAATTATGAGTAGGACTAAAAAGCAAATAATAACCTACACAATAATAATAACAACCTGCATAATAACCTGTTCCTCTGTAAATGTTCAAACTATATCCGACCTGTTAATCTACACTCTGTAAGGCATGAAATAGTGTACTTTTATTTTGTATGTAATCACTCACCGGCTAGGGAAATACTTATTGCTGTTGAGAAGGCATGCTGCACCGTCCAGAGTGTGCCTGGTGTAGTCAATAGCAGGACACTGAATGAGAGAGAGAAAGATGCGACACGCTGTTAGAAAGTGATCCGGTAGTAGCTTTGACATACTGTTAGCATGTTTTACGTCTTCTGTTATAGTTTTAAGGTACTACCAATTGTGTGTCATGGATTATTTAGGGTTACACTCATTATACAAATACAAGTAACCGATTTGACAAGTGTTTGTTTTAATGACAGACTGCCACATCTGTATCAGAGCGGTCTGGTGTGTCCAAAAGACTCGCTGTACCAGACCTAGCAACCTTGAAAGAATTTTATGCGAGTAGAGGTTTGCCACTAGCATGCTGACCTCCCTCTGCCCTACGACTTTATCCCACGCTCTGATAGGCCGAAAGCACTCTTCTTGCGTGCAGATCTCTATGGCTCAGCAGTGGAATTAACTTCTGTGACAACCTGGTGAGTTTGATTGAAACTGGCGAAATGCGAGATTAAACAATATGCATACTTTAAAATATGGAATCGAACTAGGAGGTTAAAATGCGTGCCCGTTACGCAAAATGCGAGCATGTTGGCAGGTCTGCTATACATAGATTTAGAATAGCATAATCGAAAATATGTTAGTTACAAATTTCTCTCTGTCTGGGTTTCCTCCGTGTTCTCCAGTTTGTATCCCAAAAATATCAGTAGACTGACTGGCTTTGCTAAATTGCCGTGTGTGTGAATATATTTGTGCATAATCCGCTTCTATAAACTGGCATCCAATCCAGGGTGTATTTGCAGGGTATGCTGCAGCTCCACACTAAACCTGACTTTAGTGAATTATGCTAATGGCCTTTTTTTGGTCCACAAACTGCTCTATCTCCTCCACTATTTCACAGTCTGGCTGATGCACTGCCCTTTAGGATAGGTAGCGCTGCAATGGATACATGTGTGCTGCTTCACTGCTTCACTGACCAGATGAAGATAAAGGCAGAATTCTATGCAAACATTAGTTGGACAGGAATCAACCTTACAAAAATAAAATATGTAGTATTGTTTATGTCTCGGACACGCCCGTGAGGAGGCACATATTATACTCACTTCTTTGGGAGTCTTGTGGGCGGCACAAAGAAAGATCCACTGCTCTGTGGCTGTCATCTGGGTACACGTATCTGGGTGGCACTCGCTCTGCGCACACCAAGTGAAGAAACATACCATTAAAAAGAAAACGGAGACAATTACTCCGTATACAAAAGCACAAAACTGGGTCAACATAGGTGGTACCATTATTTTAATTGTTTGTGTGGTACCTGATGACTGAGTGTACAAAAAACACAGGGTGATTACCTGGAGTTTAACAGCCAATCCGTTGAGTTCCAAACAAAACTGCCTATAAAACATTGAAACAATGTCACTAAGAGAAATGAAAAGAAGACTGAAGTCTGTAGCATGCACAGTTTTACTTATCTTTACAGCATGTAATCAAGCACATATACTGTGTAGTTAAACAGAACAACATGTCTAAATTCGGCTTTAAAAAAATCAATTACCTGAGATGTTCGTACTTCCACACTCCTTCATCCTGACCTTCTGGAGGCTCCAAGATCTTTTCTATGTTGGAACAGTCTGAGCGAATGTTTTGCTGGATATACTAAAAAGGACACAAAAAACAGTTATCTCCTTGCTACGTCATAACACAGACATCAAGATTAGCATAAAGCAAGTATTGCTATTCTTTTTGATCAGTGTATGATTATGTTCAATGCTCTGGGACGTACATATCCATTCTAGCAAATATAATAAGCTATTTATTCACTGCAGCCTATTACAAAAAAGATGCTCTTATGATAGAAAACATAATGCAGTAGGTTAACCTGCATCATTAACAAGCACTGCCAGAAACGTTAAATGGTCTTCTCTCAGTCGGTTTCACCATAATCAACAATTTAGACTTAAACAAAAACACAATGCCAAGGTTTTCCACGTGGGGTCCAGGAACTCATGAATCCATGAAGGACAGCCCAAGCTTTGGTTTAGCTATTTATTTTCATTATTATTTTTTCCCCATTGTTATACACCAAGCGCCAGAAAAACTGATACAATGGGCTAATACTTGGCGGCTCCCCCACAGGAGCGCAGACTGCAAAAATACGATGGGGCATACAATTGATCCTACACAGTTTTAAGGTCTGGTGAGTGGGAATGGCAAAACCAAAAACTAAGCGTTCCTCTAACCATAATAGAGTGTCTTTACACATGTATGGCAAGACATTGTCCTGTTCAGAGGCCAAACCCATCTGAAAGAATGCAGGATATGAACAGGTGTAACTTGTCAGAAAGAAAGGCACACACATCAGAGACATTTGTAGACGCACTAGGGGCCTCATGGAATACCAGCAACACAAAAGGGTTTTTTTCTGATTTTTTTGATTGTATTTTGGGATCCGAGCAAAAAAATTCAATTAAGTTCTGAAATATTATTATACTGTTTAATTAAAAAAACTACTTCTATATTTATGGAACAAATCTATACTCTAATCCCTGACCTCAACCCTATTAAACACATCTGGGATGATCCCTGACCTCAGCCCTATTGAACACATCTGGGATGTTCACCAATCACATATCACGAAATATAGGTCATGACCACCATACTTCCAGCAGAACGGTCTACTATTCTGTTGTACTCTGAGACGTAGGCATTTTTGACTTCCACAGTGCATGGTATGGCACCCCAGATTAGCTGGAATGCCAGCTAAACAAGTCTGTGTAGCTTAAGCAGTACAGCATCAGACTTTCTGTGGGTTCAGGGTTCAAGTCTCAGTTCAGCCATCGTACCTTCTTGTTGGGGCAGCCATGGCCTAGTGGTTAAGGAACCGAAGTGACCCGAAGGCTCCGGGTCCGATCCCTGCAACCGACAGGACACAACTGAATTGCCCTTGACCAAGGCACCTAACCCTCAACTTTTTCCCAGCACTGTGGTTTGGGTCTGCCCCCTACTCCGGGCAAGTGTGTTCAGTAGTGTGTGTTTCACTCATCTGTAGGAGTTTATCGTGTACATCCCTCATTTACACACATCACCAGAGGTTTAGACATAAACAGTTTGATTGTGAGCAATGGCCACCTGTTGCACTGCCAGAGTGCTGTCCATCTCCTCAAAAGACTCATCAGGCCAGTTGTAGAAGTCCTGGAAAAGTGGAAAGAGAAATCTGTGAAAGTTAGTCTTGTAATAATAGAGGACAAGCCTAAATATGACGTTAGTGTTGGTCTCGGTTAATATCACTGCAGTTATGTAAGATAACTGGAGTCATGCTAGCTGCCGACTATACATACTATATACATATGTGTAGTAGCTATATAATCAGAAACATACACTCCTGACACACTGGTGGTATTATTATTTATTTATTTATTTATATCAGAGTAGTGCAGTGTTATGAACATGGCTAAGCAGCTAGCTTGTGTTTACAGTTAGCATTGAGCTAAATGGCTAATATGCCAGATTAAGAGTGCCGAGTCTGATTAGATGACATTATGACATTTAAGCTACTGATTAATTATGATTTACTGTATAAACACACTAATGTTAAATGGAGTGTCAGTGAGTCACTGAGCTAATCGTCCTTACACTGATTTGAACTCAGCCACTAGGCTAGGCTGCTAACGTTAGCGAGCGGTTAATCCTAATTATTACACCTAAAACCACCCGTATTCCTGCCTTTATCAGGGTTAAACTGTATGTACAGTTCCTCATAATGTTTCCTAGGTGAAAGGTTTGTTTAAATAAGTCTCAGGAGGCGGTGTACCTTCGCCTTGGTGCCCGGTCTGTTCCTCCTCAGAACGGTTGTCCCCTCCGCCATGACCATCTCGACCGACTTAATGCTGTCCCCTAGCGCCCCTAGCGGCCACCTCTGGTATTGTCCTGCACTACAGTAGTGGTGTAGTGTTTACTGTGACAGGTCGTGACGCTTTAACGTCTTTAAAATGGCGTCGAAATATGTTTTTGTGAACGTTAGAAAGCAAACCAGGTCACGTCTCGGGTATAATATTGAACAGTGTGGTGTATACTGTATATACAGCTTATATACACTGAAGTGCCAGAAAAACGGGTATATTTGGGCTTGTGCAAAATGCATACACTGGTAGTGTCTCCATAATGGTAGCTATAAGGTTTTCTTATCTGGTGTTCCATGAACCCCTGATACATCTACAAACACCTCGGACAGATGAACACCATGTTTGTGTCCTGCATTTATTTTGATTGCTTTGAGCCCATCCAACAGGACAATGCATCACCACACAAGACACCAAAGTATGGTTAGAAGAACACTCGTCCGAGTTTGGGCTTTCTCCATAACCATTCCCACCCAATGCAAACGAGCAGGCCACACAATTCGTCTGAACTCATAATGCTATTCGAACCAATTCTGGACAACAGGTGCTTAAAAACCTCCTGGTAGACGGCTCTGTTGACCTTGGACCTCAGAAAACACGGTGGACCAACACCAGAAGATAACATGGCAACCCAAACCATCACTGACTGTGGAAACTTTACACTGGACCTCACGCAACGTGGATTCTGTACCTCTCCTCTCTTCCTCAAGACTCTGGGACCTTGATTTTCAAAGGATATGCAAAATATACTTTCATCAGACCACTGTTTTGGACCACTCAGCAACAGTCTTTAGCCCAGACGAGATGTTTCTGACGCTGTCTCTTGTTCAAGAGTGGCTTTACACAAAGAATGCGACAGCTGAAACCCATGTCTTGCATACGTCTGTGCGTGTTGGCTCTTGAAGCACTGACTCCAGCTGCAGTCCAGTCTTTAAGAATCTCCACCACATTTTTGAATGGGTTTTTTTTTTTTTAACAATCCTCTCCAGGGTGCAGTTATCCTTATTGATTGTACACTTTTTTTCTACCACATCTTTTCTTTCCCTTCACCTCTATTAATGTGCCTGGGCACAGAGCTCTGTGAACAGCCAGCCTCTTTAGCAATGACCTTTTGTGTCTTGTCCTGCTTGTGCAAGGTGTTAATGGCCGTCTTTTAAACAACTGTTACGTCAGCAGTCTTCACCATTAATGTGTAGCCTACAGAACTAGACTGAGAGACCATTTAAAGGCCTTTGCAGGTGTTTTGAGTTAATTAGCTGATTAGAGTGTGGCACCAGGTGTTTTCAATATTGAAACTTTTTAAAATATTCTAATATAGTGAATAATGAATTTGGGGTTTTCATTGGTTGTCAGTTATAATCATCAAATTAAAAGAAATAAACACTTAAAATATATCAGTCTGTGTGTAATGAATGAGTAGAACATACAACTGTCACTTTTTGAATGGATTTACTGGAAGAAATACTTTTTCATCCACTATGGATCAAATAATGGTAAATGCCTGGACAACTTGGGAAATGGAATATCCCATTTAACCCATTCACATGAGAACACTTACAGTACATACAGATATGCAGATATGGGTGTTCCTAAGCCATCCCCTGAGGTAAAGCCACTTCATGGTGTCCCATGACTTTTGCCATGCAAGTGTGTGCATGTATAAAATATTATGAAAGTGTGTTATAATAAAATAAAACTTTTAGATACGCCATTATTGGAAATTAATTATCACACCACTATATCACAGTGCAAAGTAAGCACAGCTTTCTTTTAAAAACTTTTTCTTTTTTTTTTAAACAAAATGTTACAATACAGCTATGTATAGTATTATGGCTATAAACCTTTTGGCCTTGATTATCAATGAAGGACTTATGAAATAATTTTATATTAAATATTATAAAAGAATGCAATTATGACCTGTTGTCATTCTACAAGCACCACTATTGTCAAGATATGGTTGTGGTAAACTACACCAGTGACTCTCACCAGACTCCTGACCACAGCATTAAACAGGCTGATATGCTGAATATGAGATAAACATAAAATGCTTTTTCAAAATCAGAAAAGACATCAAGATTTCCCCACATTCACTTTAATAATATAACAAAGTATGATCATAATTATTTACAATTGACAACATAGAAAAGAAAAGAGAGGCAAAAAACAGCAACTACTCCTTGGGGATGACAAGCATGGTCCTGTCAGACACTACTAGATATTAATCAACATATTTCCCTAGAATATCTGCATCCCGGAACAGGAAATAGTCCTATAAAGGAATATAACACAAATTGTTAGCACAGATTTCAAACACAAGTATATGATCCCAAATGTATCATGATACACAAAGCCACAGACCTTATCATCGAGAATCACTTTCGTGCCTCCGTATTCAGGTAGCAGCACCTTCTCTCCGACTTGCACGCTAACAGGTGTTACAGTCCCATGCTGACAGAAAAGGCAATGTTATGAATTTTGAAAAACTGTCAGCAAAAAAAGCGACATAAACAAAACATTTTTGTGATGATAAACACCTTATTGGTGGATCCCGGTCCTACAGCTACCACGGTGGCCTGCAGCACTTTGCCTTGGGACTTTTCAGGAATCATGATACCTCCTTTCGTCACGGTCTCTGCCGCTAACCGTTCCACCAACACTCGGTCGAACATGGGGAGAAATTTCCGGAAAGCCTTAGCCTATGGAAGGGACAAAATAGAATGACCAGGTGAGACATACTGCTCCATGCAGGACATGTTCACATCCATATAAGGTCCAGTAGAGGGCACTAAATACTATAAGTCCCAGGCATTCATTCACTCATTTTAACTAACTGCTGATCCTGATAAGGGTTGCTGTGAATCTGGAGCCTATGCCAGGACCACTGAATACAACCGTGATGCCAGTCAATCACACGGCATCACCAATTGCAAGAAACTGGGCTCTGGATGAAACCAGGGTCCCTAGAGCTGTAAGGTGAGAATACAAAGCACTGTCACTGTAGGCAGAAGTGTAAGCATTGGTGAACCACTGATAAACTATGTTGCATTTTTAATCAAGACGGTTTTACTAACATTAGGTGCCCAGTTTACAAAGCTAATCATTTCCATTGAAGTAATTAAACAGTCACTGAACAAGAGATGTGCAACACCAGCTGCACATAACAAATGTGTCCATGTCCTTGAGCGAAGGTCATGTGGGAGGGAAGGGACAATCAAGGACAGTACGGTGAGGGGGTAAAACAGGAGGAGGGGTAGAATTTGGAGGCTTTGTAAATGTTTACCAAATTGGTGAAGGACAAAAGGACACTGACACCAAGATAATCCTCCAAGGCTATAGCAGATGTTTGGAAAAAGCTGTAAAGAACTGGTTTGTTGAAAAAACAGCTAGGGGAGGAAAGAGATGGAGGGGAAAAGTAACCTCATTCATTTATTTTGAAGGGTTTGGCCTTGTCTAAGAGGACAATGCTACACCACACGTCTAGAGACACCAAATTATGGTTAAAGGAACACTGATCTGAGTTTGGGGCTTTTGCCATTTCCATTCCTGCCTAAGGCCAACAAACAGGCCAACACCAATTATATGTGCCAATTCATTCATAATTTTTGACATAGCTAAAATCACCCTAGCACATTCTTCTCGGATCAGCCAGCTGGCATGCATGTGCTCCACAAGGGCTAGCTGTGGATCTCAGAAGCCTGATCTCACCATGCCTAGTGGCTTCCCCCTCACAGAATCCAGCAGGTATCACCTCACGTGCGAGGTGACGTCGTGAGGTAACCCGGAAGTGGATGCAGACAGAGTGCGCCCGCGCGCACGACTCACCTGTGACCGTGTCATGCACGTTTTAACTAATTAATCTATTAAATTATTTATCCGGTTAATCATTACACACTTTACTGAATGTTAAACATTAACACACAAGCACGGACCACGTGACAGCTGATCACACTCCACATGTTAGCAGTAGACTGTTAAAATAAAATCTACAGGTGTGTTACAGGAAGCGAGTTAGCAGTGCTGTATCTGTAGAGCACGTTATAATATCAAGGGCATGTATCAGTTATTCAATCACGTGCTAATACTCATGCTACAGAGCAGAAATGTCGGCAAATGTCATGTCGTGCGTCAAGGAAAGGTTCAAAAGAAGTGAAGGAGAACAGTAATGTTTCACACGATCCTATTTCTAATAATCATCATGTCCTGGGGTCTGCATGATGATGACCTTGCCGGGTAACATCATCACAGCAGTAGCTGCTAACTCACCAAACTGATACACGAGGAGATGAAAAAACCCACAGATCGTGTCTTAATAGTCAGATTTTACGTCAGGAAGTGAACCTGGCCTGCTGAAACACATCATATAATAACATATCGTTAGTTTTCTTACCATGTCTGTAGTTACTCGTCAGCAGCCCCAACGTCCTGCCTGTGCGAAAGCCAAGAAAAGAGAGTGGCACTGAGAAAGAAGCACGCACGGCCACCGACCCACGTGAAGAAAGCTCTAGAAACACAGTGCGCATGCGCAAAACAGCACGCTGCCTAAAGCGAAAAATGCACGATTTCTGTAGTACTGTTTTACAAACCAATAAAAGTGTGCTGTTCTTTTAGTGCATATGAATATTTACTGTAGTTCATATTAAATAAATGTTGAATAACTGTTGTTTAAACCGTTTTAATCCGTACATTATGGAGGAATTACTCAATGTCAACCCCTGACCTCGCTTTTTTTTCTCCAATAGCATTCGCGAAAATTCTGGAAGTCTGGGCCCCGGAACGAGCATACACACTGTTTTTATTAATATTACACAGAATAAAAACCTCAATTTGTGTCTTTTTTTATTTAGATAATAATGAGATGATATAACAAGCCACTACTAATATAAATTTATATTAATATGTTTTAAAAGTGTGTTAATTATTACTTTAAGCTATTTTTATTCAGGTTTCGGGGCGGGCCGGTTTGTCACCCGGATGTAGAAGTCCATGTGCGTTGCAGTGGAGCTACTTGAATTGCAGCAGAAGCGCAGACCTTCTGTTACACCTCTTTCTCACTCTTCTCCAGTCGGGTGCTTCAGTTCCAGACACTGCTAAAGTAAGTTTTATTACATCATCTTTCTATATGTTGTCTTTCTAGAAAAGGTCTATGATTTATATATTACTAATAATGGACTACATAAGAATTAAATCACAAATTAACATCTTTCCTTTTTCATTGCAGGGGTTTTGGCCTGGG
>JAOVVF010000047.1:24991212-25002175 GCA_028565595.1 Duopalatinus emarginatus
TATATATGTGTATGGAGTTGTGGTATAAACAGGCAACCTGCATCTTATCTATCACACACTATACATTGCGAACATAGTTTTGCATCCCATTTCAAATGGCGCAGGCAGAAACCTTTTTTTTTTTAAATACCCCAACAGCATCATAATCTAAAACAGTTTAAAATGCACTGACGGTCGTTTTCTCTCCTTCTACAGTATGATCCTTTTGCCGAGCACCGGCCACAGAAGATCTCGGATCGTGAGGATGAGTACAAGAGACGCAGGCAAAAGATGATCATCTCTCCTGAGCGGCACGACCCTTTTGCAGACGGTAAATACGACGCCATCATTTGACTTCATAGCCCCCATCCATGTCCATAATGATCAGTGCACTGTTTGTCCACATGTTCACCACTGCTGGTCCAGATCAGCTGTTTTGGTGCTTAACCCTTCGAACACTACCCAACCTTGTGCTCTCCCAGACTTGATTACACAACACTTTTCCAGTTACAAACGTCACAAACGGACAGTCAAATTGGATGGTTCTGGCTTTGGGATATTTCAGAGGAATAGAAGGTCCTGTGTGTGTCTGTGGGAACTGCTAGTTGGGTGGTGTTGGGTTTTAAAGCCTTGTAGACCCAACCAGACAGGTTACAGCCAGGTAGGTGTCTTTCAAAGGGTTAATGGATTGTTATTTGTAATCAAGTGTTTTAGTGAGGCAGGCAAAAAAATGAGCTCTTTAGAAATGAAAGTAATTATTTGTCAGAAAAGAATCCTTAATGTGCACATATTGAGGAAGCACCATCTTGAGTAAAAACCAAACACTGCTAACAGGAAATGCTCTATGGAAGCCCTGGGAGACCAGCATTTTTAATCAGATGTTTAAAACTTTTACTAGAGGTAAACAAATCCAACCAGATAGCCAGGCTGGTGGCAGTTAACTTCAGTAGCAAGCTGTTTTTTTTAGACACATCTTTTCTTGGAAAGAGCAGCATTGCTTTTGCTAACATCATGTGGCTATAAAGCATTTGATGTTGCTTGCTAGCATTGTAGTTGCTTACTATATCTATTGCTAATAAACTGTTGGTTAAAAAGAGCAGCCAGCTTAGGACTTTCAGTTATTCACAGGATAAATCAATCACGTTGCATGTAGCAATTTTCAAGCAGGAGCATCCTCTATATAAGTGTTGTGTAAATATATTTCTATTTTATCTTTAAAATAGAAATATATCTTAAAGAATCTGTGTACAAACACTCCACAGCCCGATACTAACTGTGCTTAATTTCTCTCCTACAGCAGTACTGCTATGCCAGTCCTGTCTGCACTCTCTTAAGGGTGCAGCACCTCATCCTGTGTAGGTTATGGTGAAGAAAGAGACGAGAGTTTCAGATTTAGGACTATTTTGTCTGGGGGGGGGGTTTCAGCAACTCTCTGTACCCAAAGTTCTGATATTAAGCAATCATACAAACTTCCTCTCAGCCTCATCCCTCCCCATTTTGTCATTTCTAATTTATTTTGCCCAGCTCATTTTATCTTTGTTTAATTTTGTTTTTTACAACAACAAAAATGATCAAGATCCAACTATCCAAATCTACCTCCTTAAACTGCACGTATGTGCTTTAACACAATTTTTCCCCATCCCCCTAATGGTACGAGTCTAGCTTTCTACATCATTAATATTGCTTTGTAATTCTTCTTAGAGCTGTAGTCTTATATGAGGTTTGAGTACAGTGAGTGACGAGGGCATCACAGGTGCTAATACTGTTGTGTGTGAGTTCAAACCATTTTCCAAAGTGTTACTAATGGTAAAGAGCAATTTTCTAGGCTTCTTTTCTGCCGGTTGAAGTCTGACTGCAGATGGACCCTTGGCACTGAAAGTGTACGTATTCTGGAGAGCACAGCCCAGGACCCTGCAACATTGATGGCTATATCCTCTCCTTATCATAAACCACTATGTACCTGCCTGTTTTTAAAACTATGAATGCTAGGAGTGTTTTTAATGTTAGGCTTTGTGATGCAACCTGTTATGTGAGAGGACATTAAGTAAAAGATTTCTGTGGAGTAGAATGAAGGTCAGTTGACTGTTTGCAATGTGAGGAAGTGCTGGTGGTAGCATGTGCCTGGCTGACTGTCTTGCATTTTGTTGGTGCTCTTTTGCGCAGGGGGCAAAACGCCAGATCCCAAGATGCCTGCCAGGTCGTACATGGATGTGATGAAGGAGCAGCATCTTTCAAAAGAAGAGGTATACAAAACTTTTTTTTGTTGTTTGCTTTTTAAATAAAACCCTTTACTTGTACATCTTTAAGTTATTAACCCGTTTTCTGAGTTCACCAACCTTATATCTTTGTTTTTGCACAGAGA
The DNA here is from genome assembly GCA_028565595.1 of Duopalatinus emarginatus. NCBI lineage: Eukaryota > Metazoa > Chordata > Actinopteri > Siluriformes > Pimelodidae > Duopalatinus > Duopalatinus emarginatus. The sequence goes on from JAOVVF010000047.1 coordinate 24,993,554, forward strand.
GAAATCAGGCTGCAGATGGCAGAAAAGGCAAAGTCAGGTGACCTGAAAGCAGTTAATGGCTCTGCTGCGTCTCAAGCTGCTGCTCCCAAACGCAAGCGTCGGTGGGACCAGACTGCAGACCAGACCCCAAGTGCTACTCCCAAAAAAGTGTCTAGCTGGGATCAGGCAGATGGCTCAGCAGAGGTTTGTCTAACCTATAAATACCTCCGAGAATAACTAGGACTTTTTTAAAAAGACATTTTTGGTTAAATATACAAAATATCATAATTCTTGCCTAATAAAGTTTAATCATAGGGGTGCTAAAAATCAGTTCTTTACTGCATATTGAATTACGTGTCAATTAGGCTGCCACAGAAGAAGGCCGTCTAGGCCACCGTACAGCATGTTTGAATGGAATCCGCTAACATGGAGTCCATTCAGACAAATTTATACAAAGTAATGCACTATAAAGTCTGTACTTTATTTTCAGTTAAAGGTTAATGCACTATTGTAGTCTGAAGTCGATGTTTACTTTTGTGTTAATATGTATAGAATTATTTGTTCATTGATTGTTTTTTTTGTTTTTTTTTTTATTTAAGAAAAAGCCAGGCGGCTACGCTAACCTAATACTGGTCGTTTAAGTTACAGAATTTTATGCACAATCCTGTTTTTTTTTGGTATAAATATAAAATGATGCAAAAAGAAGTAAGGAACCTAAAAGTATTGTTTTAAATAAATGTTCTATTTGTTTACATTGTTGTTTCATTTGGTCAGTCACATAATTTAAACAGTTTTTCACCATTTGAATAGAAAAATCGTTCCTGAATCGAAAATCGATTCTCAGTTGAATTGTGACCCCACAAATCGGAATCCAGTCGCCAGACACGGAGAGATGTGCACCCCTACTTTAATCGTCATCTTTTTTTTTTTCTTTTCAGACACCAGGACACACACCTGGACACACACCTTCAAACAGTCGCTGGGACGAGACGCCTGGTCGTCCCAAGGGTAGTGAGACTCCTGGAGCCACACCCAGTACACGCATGTGGGACCCCACACCCAGCCACACGCCTGCTGGTGCTGCAACGCCTGGCCGAGACACCCCTGGGCACGCCACACCTGGGCACGGAGGTGCCACATCCAGCGTGCGTAAAAACCGCTGGGATGAGACGCCAAAAACAGAAAGAGGTTTGTAACAACTCTGAAATCAACTGTGTAAAAGTAAAGACAAATAAATCAATAGTATTATGTATTAATTGCTCTCTTTCTCTTTTTAGAGACACCTGGCCATGGCAGTGGCTGGGCCGAGACTCCTCGTACAGACAGAGGGGATGAGTCTGTGGGAGAGACCCCAACTCCTGGAGCAAGCAAAAGGAAGTCTCGTTGGGATGAAACACCTGCCAGTCAGATGGGCTCCTCTACTCCTCTGCTCACCCCTGGAAAGACTCCTATTGGCACACCAGCTATGAATATGGCCACACCCACTCCAGGTACTACTGCTCCAGACAAACAGTATATTTTATTTCTATCTGTACTAGTATGCACGGGTTGTATATAATGGCTTTTTTTGATTTTTCAGGTCATTTGATGAGCATGACCCCTGAGCAGCTTCAGGCATGGCGCTGGGAGAGAGAGATCGACGAGCGGAACCGTCCACTGACTGACGAGGAGCTGGACGCCATGTTCCCAGAAGGCTACAAGGCATGTTGTGCATCCTTTGAATTTGTAAAAGAAATTGTAAACGTCATTAATAATAACACGATTAATGAGTTTTGTGTTATACTACCAGGTGCTGCCCCCACCAGCAGGCTACGTGCCAATCCGCACCCCTGCCCGTAAGTTAGCTGCCACCCCAACACCCATCGGTGGCATGACTGGGTTCCACATGCAGGCTGAAGACAGGACCACCAAACAGATGAACGACCAGCCGTCTGGCAACCTGCCTTTCCTAAAACCAGATGACATCCAGTACTTTGACAAACTTCTGGTAAGATTCTTGATCATGTGTAATATGTAATGTTTTGTATAGTATGCCTATTAATTCTTTAAGTTTGGTTGTTTTTGAGAAATAAAGGATTATTGTATCCCTTTCAGGTGGAGGTGGACGAGTCCACTCTGAGTCCAGAGGAGCAGAAGGAGCGCAAGATTATGAAGCTGCTCCTGAAAATCAAAAATGGCACCCCTCCCATGAGAAAGGTATTTAACGTGTCCTCTGCCTAACTACCATGATTAAAGTTCAAGTTCAAGTTGATCATGAACTTCTCCAACCATCTCTGCTGTACTTTCAGGCTGCTCTCAGGCAAATCACAGACAAGGCCAGGGAATTTGGCGCTGGGCCTCTTTTCAATCAGATTCTGCCCCTGCTTATGTCTCCCACCCTCGAAGATCAGGAGCGCCATCTGTTGGTGAAGGTCATTGACCGCATCTTGTACAAACTAGACGACTTGGTTCGTCCTTATGTCCACAAGGTGAGTCTATAGCATTCTATGTTGCATAGGAAATATCCTGTATCTATGAACTATGTCTCATCTATTATTTTTGTCCATACCTTACTCCTTTAGATCCTTGTGGTGATTGAGCCCTTGCTGATTGATGAAGATTACTATGCTAGAGTTGAAGGCAGAGAGATCATTTCCAACTTGGCAAAGGTGGGCAAAAATCCAGACTATGCGTATATGGGTGATTATTTAGATTTTTCTCTTGGATGTTAAGTAATTTTTTTTTCATTTATTTTTTTTAACACAGGCTGCTGGTCTGGCCACTATGATCTCCACAATGAGGCCTGACATTGACAACATGGACGAGTATGTGAGAAACACAACAGCTCGTGCCTTTGCTGTTGTGGCTTCTGCTTTGGGGATTCCCTCCCTCCTGCCTTTCCTCAAAGCCGTGTGCAAGAGCAAGAAGTCTTGGCAGGCTCGGCACACAGGCATTAAAATTGTGCAGCAGATTGCCATTCTCATGGGTTGTGCCATCCTGCCTCATCTCCGCAGCTTGGTGGAGATTATTGAACATGGTCAGTGTGTGCTGTTAACGTTAATTTATATAGCATGGATCAGCATCCCAACATGGGTGTAATTGTTTATCTGAATCCTGACCAGAACTCCTTTATAGGAGGCACTGGCGTCATGTTTGTTTGTTAATAACCTGTATTTATATTTGCAGGTCTTGTGGATGAGCAGCAGAAGGTGCGAACTATCAGTGCTTTGGCTATTGCTGCTCTTGCTGAGGCTGCCACACCCTATGGTATCGAGTCTTTTGACTCTGTGCTAAAGCCTCTTTGGAAGGGTATCAGACAACACAGAGGCAAAGTGAGCACAATCTGAATTCAGTTTTTATCTTGCACTGGTTTAGCGGCTGTCAAGTTAAAAATGATGAAACTGTTTGTATTTGCATTTATTCAGGGTCTGGCTGCCTTCTTAAAAGCTATCGGATACCTGATTCCTCTTATGGACGCCGAGTATGCCAACTACTATACGAGGGAAGTGATGCTTATCCTCATTCGAGAGTTCCAGTCTCCTGATGAGGAAATGAAGAAGATTGTGTTGAAGGTTAGATGCACTTGCAACATTTCGGATGGATTGGATAATCTGTGTACTCTTGTACAATCGAGTCTCACATTTTTCTGTTATTCTTTCAGGTGGTGAAGCAGTGCTGTGGGACGGATGGTGTGGAGGCCAACTATATCAAAACTGAGATTCTTCCCCCTTTCTTTAAACACTTCTGGCAGCACCGTATGGCTCTGGACAGGCGTAATTACAGACAGGTATGTTGATGTTACTGTAATGGTGAGGGGATATTGAACCTGTCTGAACACCAGCTAATATGAAAGTTTCAAACATAAATACACTGGAATTTGAGTTCCTATCTTGTTATAATTGACAGTCAGAAAGTTTTATTTTTACGAATTCAAGAAAAAAACGGCTTGAAAGACTGTTTGGCCCCGCCCACATTGTTCGGAAACTGTCGTAGGCATAATGTGTGACGTATGTGGTGGGTGACAACTCTAGCAGATGCATTTACGGTAATGCAAAATGGCAAAAACTGTCTAATTTCCTTATGATATCCAGTCACCCCCACTGTCACTGCAGAGTCATCAAATTCAGATCCAAGTCAGTCATAATTGTGTTTTACTGCAGGGTATCACATGGTAGTGGCAGGAATTTCCATAGCGAGCACAGGTTTACTGTTAATTTAATTAAAATTGCCCATTTTAAAGCAAGTTAAGCTGCTATTTTCATTTTGATTCATGTCTTTACATTTCAGTATCTAAAACAATGCAATAACCAGGGGGGCCATAAGGTGGTGCGTAGCCTTTAACTATTTCAGCTCATGTTTTTCATGCTTTGCCACTTTTCTCTTTTCCCTAGTTGGTAGACACTACAGTAGAGCTGGCCAACAAAGTTGGTGCAGCTGAAATTATCTCAAGAATCGTGGACGACTTGAAGGATGAAGCTGAGCAGTACAGAAAGATGGTCATGGAGACGATAGAGAAGATCATGGGTAACCTGGGTGCAGCAGACATTGACCACAAACTGGAGGAGCAACTTATTGATGGCATCTTGTATGCTTTCCAAGAACAGACCACTGAGGTGAGCTACAAAAGCCAGTGATACCTTTTTTGACTTTGTTTGAATGGGCTTAGATTTTTGTAATGGCGTGTCCATATTAAAATTGATGATGGTTCATGCCAACAGGACTCTGTGATGCTGAACGGTTTTGGAACTGTGGTGAATGCACTGGGCAAGCGAGTCAAGCCCTACCTGCCTCAGATCTGTGGTACTGTTCTGTGGCGTCTAAACAACAAGTCAGCCAAAGTCCGACAGCAGGCTGCCGACCTCATTTCCCGCACAGCTGTGGTTATGAAGACCTGTCAAGAGGTAATGGAGAAATGATCGCTTGCTCCAAACAATGGCTTTTTGAGCATACTCCTGATAGCATCCTGTTACTTTTAACCTCTGTTTTAATCTGCTCAATATTGCTCTCGATTAACAGGAGAAGCTGATGGGTCATTTGGGTGTAGTGCTGTATGAGTACCTGGGAGAAGAATACCCTGAGGTGCTTGGAAGCATCCTTGGAGCCCTAAAAGCAATCGTTAACGTAATTGGTATGTTATTATCCTATAGCTTTACTGACACAACGTGCACAAGCCTGTGGTTTGGGTTTAGGTATGCATATGTTTGTGTCTTAGTTGGCGGTGGGTAGATAGTTGAAAGTGAGGTGATTGGCCTACTGTGCTTGCACACAGAGGAATTTGTTCCCCACAATTAACACCACTGCCCTGTGGTGACACACCAGGGGGCAGTAAACTCATCTGTGCCCCTATCCATGGCACCCGGGGAGCCTTGCTTAAAGCCACTTTAGTCATGTCTTGTCATTATGGAGGTTGAACAGTCACACTTGAGACATTGAATCAAAATTAAATGCAGTGAAATCAGAAAAAAGTCCTAAAAAGGTCTTAGATGTTAAATATTTACATTGGTATTGAAATATAGGATTTGTTAGCATTGTGGAACAGTTACACAGACTTTCTAATACTGATTTTTACCCTTCTCCTCAGGTATGCACAAGATGACGCCTCCAATTAAGGATCTGCTTCCTCGATTAACACCAATCCTGAAGAACAGACATGAAAAAGTGCAAGAAAACTGCATCGATCTTGTGGGTAGAATTGCTGACAGGTCAGTGTTGAGTCTTGCTCAATGAGCTGCTGTAATACTGCTGCTTACACCACACTGCATTGTGGTCTTAAATTATATATCACTTTACTTTGGAAAGGCACCTTTATAATCGTTTGTACACCAAACCTGAACGGTTCTGTAACTGCTCTTTTTTGTCTGTAGGGGTGCAGAATACGTGTCTGCCAGGGAGTGGATGCGAATCTGTTTCGAACTGCTGGAGCTGCTGAAAGCACACAAGAAGGCAATCCGACGAGCCACTGTCAACACGTTCGGCTATATCGCTAAGGCAATCGGGTAAAAACGCCAGTCATGTATTGCTTCTATTCAGTTTAGGTACTTGTGATGTTAAAACAGAAGACATTAACCATTTTTCTCTTGATTATTTTTTTTTTTTTTTCTCTAGACCTCATGATGTGCTTGCCACGCTGCTTAACAACTTGAAAGTGCAGGAGCGTCAAAACAGAGTTTGTACAACAGTAGCCATAGCCATCGTGGCAGAAACGTGTTCACCCTTTACCGTACTCCCAGCTCTGATGAACGAGTACCGTGTACCTGAACTGAATGTTCAGAATGGCGTCCTTAAATCCCTGTCTTTCTTATTCGAATATATTGGTGAAATGGGCAAAGATTATATATATGCGGTCACGCCGTTATTAGAGGATGCTCTGATGGACAGGTGAGTAGTTCGGTGTCCCAAAATGAGTAATCAATTATCAATTTTTTTTTTTATTTGCAATTGCATGTATAACCTATAAACCTTTTTTTTTCACAGAGATCTTGTGCACAGGCAGACAGCCAGCGCTGTAGTGCAACACATGTCTCTGGGTGTCTATGGGTTCGGCTGTGAAGACTCCCTCAACCACTTATTAAACTATGTTTGGCCTAATGTTTTTGAAACGTCACCACATGTTATCCAAGCTGTAATGGGAGCGCTTGAAGGTCTCCGTGTGGCTATCGGTCCGTGCCGAATGTTACAATACTGTCTGCAGGTAAGTGAGTGATTGTAAAAAAATGTAAAGAGAATTTAAAAATTGATCCTAGGAATATATATATATATATATATATATATATAGACAGATTTAAACGTCAGCTAGATTTTAATTAAACTTTTCCTTTCAGGGTTTGTTCCATCCCGCACGGAAAGTTCGTGACGTATACTGGAAGATTTACAATTCCATCTACATCGGCTCCCAGGATGCGCTGATTGCACATTATCCCCTCGTCTACAATGATGAGAAGAACTCGTACGTCCGCTATGAGCTGGAGTACTATCTGTGAATACGTTTAAACTTGTGCACTCTTCCTTTTTCATCTTTCTTTTATTCTTACAGACATGGTTTATAGTACTTGGTCCGTTTAGTTTATTTTGGTTTGCAAGCTTCATCTACCACACATGCTTGGGGTTAGCAAATCTGTTTTAAATTGAAGTACAGACCATTTAAAAAAAAAAAAACAAAACAAGATAATTAAACTACATATTTGACGTAATTTTTTTTAAACTAAAAGCATAACCAGTTGCAGTGAAATGTAGCGGCAGATTTGCCAGGAAATATTAAGCCCTTGGTAGGAAAGTCACCAATTTTGTGTAATCATTTCTGTGCAATCATCTGTTCTTACTGGATCTTGCTTGTTATGGCTGAATAAACATTTGTGTATGAAAAGTCTCTCGTTGTCGTGCGTTATCTTGTAATTGAATTACTTTTTATGTCTGCCTGTAAAGTATTCCAATACATTCTTGGCTTGTTCATTTTACAGTGAAAAGTGGTGTCTGGCCCTGAAGCCTTCAAGACGCTAGTTTCACAGGGACAGGTTCAGAGATGTAGGTGGGAGTGGGTTCAGAAGTCCCTCTACACCCAATAACTAAGTGCATTGAAGTCGGAAACATCTGAAGTGGTTTGTTGGATGCATAACCCCAAAATATCCTGCTGTGTGAAAAGGATTTGGACAGTTTCTCATACTGTTTCATAGGATCGGTCACTCCACCAGCTGTGGAAGTTTAGAAAGTGTGTTTGTGTGCTCGCATTTCATAACAACGCAACTGTAGCACTAAAACTTTGGTGTGCAATACTGTAAAACCAGCAAACACCTTAACTTTAGTCTTGGTTCTACTTGCCAGAAAAAGATGAGTTGTTGTGGAAAACCGGTGCACTGGCAAAGTGCATAAGCTGGTAGTTGCTCTATAATGGAATGAGGTTTGTTTAGCTGGCATTCTGGTACATCTAAAATGTCTTTGACTGGTGAACGCTATACAGTTGCTCCCGTTCGTGTCCTGCATATTGCTTACAGAATATTTCCTCAAACTCCTGTAGTCCGTGTCCTACCAAGTATTAGACTGGCATACAAAGCAGTAGTAATCGCATGTTAGTGCTTGGAGACATTGGGTGAGAATTAGGTAGATGCTGGTGCCCTCAGGGTTCAATAGGTTTCTCATAAGAGTCTACATATGGTGCTGAGATAAATTATCATTTTTAAATATATAATTGTTTTCATGTTTATTATATGTATTTGTGCATCCCTAATAATACTTTTACTGTTAGTATGGAGAACTAGTAATTAAAAAACTTCACTGCACTCCCCTTACTGGATAAAAGTCAAATGTTTTATTGAGCAGTTCAGCTCATAGACGTCATCCTGTTGTGCAAAACTACTCAGAAAATGACATTTAATAGACTTTAATTATGCATAATTTAAAATTACGTTCAAGGTCAAGTGACTACCACAGTGACTCATTTTAATAATCACAGTGAGGGTGGACATCATATTTCCACCCTGTTACACTCCACACTGTTAAACCTGATTCTTTATAGTATAGAATTTACACATAACAAGTAAATGTTCTGGACACCTCAGTAATCAGTAGGTTATTTAAAATCAATGGATATTTGTATACAACCCCTGGCAAAAAGTATGGAATCACCAGTCTGGGATGAGCACTCATTCAGACATTTTATTCTGTAGAACA
>JAOVVF010000047.1:25023954-25043033 GCA_028565595.1 Duopalatinus emarginatus
CACACTCCACTTGCAATACTTATCATTTACCATAATAATAGACACAATGTCCTTTCTGAATAATCAACTAGTTACAAAATTTGAGTGCCCTGTAAAACAAATACGTTAGGATGAGTAGAATTAACGTAATTTACCCATTTTGCCCAGTATATGGTAAAGATGTTAAAAGGTTTTACCGGATTTTGCTGCTGCATGACAGCTGCTGCATCTTTATGATCAGGGAGTGGTGTAACACACACAGAGGACAGTTCTTCCACCGGTCTCTGTATACATGAGCTGACATGATTGGCTAATGTTGCATATATTGGTGTGGGAGAGAGAGTATGGCCCCCCCCCCACCTTCCTGAGAGCGTGGCCAATTCTGCTCTCTAGACTCTCGAGGACGAATGTCTGTAACATCACCTGGAATTTAATCACATGACCACTGGATGATGGGATAAAGGCATTTCTGGCATTTTTTGACAAAACCTTCCCATTTCTTTGTGTCTGTACAGATTAGGCTTGGTTTACAAGTAGCACTACTGCTGTGATGAAGTTGTAACATATACAACTGTACTTAGTATGTGAGTGTTTGTGTGTTCTGCAGGCATACCATGGGCATTCGAAGGCTCTGGAGGTGCTGCTGCAGGGCCACTGTGATGTGGATCAGGGTGACGAGGTGGGCCGCACCGCTCTCGCCTTCGCTGCCCTCAGGGGTCACACTGACTGTGTTCTGACGCTGCTGAACCACGGAGCTTCTACGCGTTGCAAGGACACGGTTCGTGGACGCACGCCTATCCACCTTGCAGGTACTGCCCCGTGATCTGTGTGTGTGTGTGTGTGTGTGTGAAAAGAAGTGGAACAGCTCACTGTGTTAATAACATAGAGAATGTAATTTCATTACCCAACGGATCCGATACTTGTTTGTATCTCTCAGTGATGAACGGTCATACTTCATGTGTGCGCCTCCTGCTGGAAGAGTCGGACAGTGCAGATCTGGTGGATGAAGCTGATTCTCAGGGACAGTGAGTGACTCATCATGTGCAGTCGTTTCAGCCTGTACACTTCCTAATAGCTAATAGATAAAGCCTGGGATTGTGTGTAAGAGGAAACAGAATAGTCACTGTTTTGTTTTTGTTTTGTTTGTTTTATTTGAAATAACACGAACAGTTTAAAAAGATATGATATATACATATAGAATAGACTAACTGAGCTCTGTCTGTGGAGACAATATTCACCAGTGAGTTGAGTTCAGTGGATATTACAAGCTACATTCAAGAATTCTCTAAATATTGTTAATTAAGATTCTTTGGAATTGTCAGAGGAGATGAAAGTGAAAGTGAAAGTGAAGTGATTGGCCTACTGTGTTTAAACACAGAGGAATCTGCCAATGTTTTTAACTGATCTGTGCACATTAGTGAACACACCCACTAGGGGGCAGTGAAAGGAGGGGCTGCCCCTATCCTCATCCATAGATGCTTTGCTTGAAGGCACTTTAGTCGTGTCTTGTCTGTAAAAGGGATCAAACCAGCAACCTTCAATTAAATTTTTATTTGTATAGCGCTTTTACTAATGAACATTGTCTCAAAGCAGCTTTACAGAAAATAATGAAACGAGTTATACATTTATAGAATTATTAGAAATTTTATCCCTAATGAGCAAGCCGGTGGCGACAGTGGCAAGGAACCTTGATGTCACAAGGCTGGTGCTAGTGTTACAGATATGGACACCGGCATGCTAATATAGTATCATCAGTAATTGCTATTGAATTTTTTTTTTTGGTGTTACATGTTATATGTCGTAGTTGTTCTGGCAGTACGCACAAATTTTATGTATGCATTAGAAAATACATCATGTGCACAAGTACTGAGCTTTAAAGGTTGTAATATTTGCTCATTTATTTTGTGTATTTTTGCGTTTTTGTGTGTGTGTGTGTGCCTCATTTTCATAAAAAGTCAGGACAGATGTCAAAAAACATTCATGCCCTCAGGACACGCATCACTGTCCTTACAAAAAGCCATGTCCTTATTTTTCTGACCATACATGTTCATCAACACTTTTTATTCCAAGACCTGAAAGCGCTGAGGTTACAGAGGTTCTGGTTAGGGTTTGTTCAGGCATAGCATTAAATAGCTGTGTTAAAAATTGTGTCTGTGGAATGTCCTGAAAGATTGTATTGTGTGTGTGTGTGTGTGTGTGTGTGTGTCAGGACTCCTCTGATGCTGGCAGTGCTGGGGGGTCATGTGGATGCTGTGTCTCTGCTGTTAGAGCGAGAGGCCAGTGTAGACACAGCTGATCGTCAGGGACTGACTGCACTTCATTTGGGGGTTAGTACACTGACACAGAATTACTGCAGTATCATCACTATGCCCACACACACACACACACACACACACACACACACACACACACACTGAATAATATTCTTTCTCTTTTGTTCTGTAGCTGTTCTATCGTCACACAACTGCCAATTTAGCTTAATGGTGTTAAATTGTGCCTGATTCTCTCTCGCTCTATCTCTCTCTCTTTCTCTCTCTCTCGCCCCTTTCACAGTTGCTGTGTGGTCAGGAAGAGTCTGTGCAGTGTCTTTTAGAGCAGGAGGCTTCCGTCTTGGTAGGTGACCGGAAGGGACGCACTGCACTCCACATGGCCGCAGCGCGAGGTCACGCGTCCTGCCTCAGTGAACTGCTGACTGTAGTCGGTGCAGACTCGTCTGTCCCTCCTCTGAGAGATCACCATGGATACACACCTCTACACTGGGCCTGCTACAACGGTCAGTCTTCTCCTCAGTCCCCAGGCATCAGCTGTGTGCATGTCACAGTAGCTATAGTGTCATGAGCACTGCAGCACTCTCAGTCTGTATAATAAATATGTTTATAATACCAGACATGTAGTTTGGACCAGAGCACTTCTACTTCTAACAGTGTGTCATGTAGACGTAGAGAAGCAGCCACAAAGTGCTCGACTTGTATTCAGGAACATTGTGAAAATCCTCCTTGATGAAGATCCATCGTTATTCAGGTTCAACACCGCAAAGCCAAAAGTGCAGCAAACTGTTGAAAAAAAATTATATAAAAGATAAACTTGGTTTTGATTTGTTTAACACATTTTGGGTACTGCATAATTCCACATGTATAATTTTATTTTCATTTATAATCTGTGTCACCCAAATGAGGATGGGTTCTTTCAAGATTTCTTCCTTTTGTCATCTCAGAGAGTTTTTCTTGCCACTGTCGCCACTGGCTTGCTCTTTGGGACAATGTCCATTGTTGAAAGTGCTATACAAATAAAATTGAATTGAATTGAAGGTGTGTCCCAACTGGTAGTGACTACTAGTGGATATACAGATGGATAGATAGATAGGCCGATGGATAGATAAATGGCTCTATTCCCTCCTTCATTCCTTTGACTTACATCTAGCTGTGTCCTAATTCAGGGGCAGCCGTGACCTAGTGGTTAGGGGAACTGGTCTCGTGACCAGAAGGTCCTTGGTTCGATCCCCGCACACGACTGAGGTGCCCTTGAGCAACTGCTCCCCGGGCGCTGTGGTTTACAACATTTCTCTCGCTTGCTAATTGAGTTTAAACCCAATACTCAATAGATGTGTAAGAAGTGTAATCTGATGATGCTGACATTTTCCCCGAGTCATCATCTGATATGCAGTAATTCTGGCTGCCAAAGGAACAACCTTTTGGACCCTTTTTTGCCATGGAAAAGAAGGGGGGCATTTCTCTGCCACATATAAAGAAGCCCCTGAAATGGGACAACCTAGTCGCACCACAGCCCCTAAAGGTTTCAGCATCTACACAAAACTACACAAATCAGGCACTATATATAGAAGCAGTTACAACTGTGTGTGACATAGCTGGTAACCAACAGTCCAACAGCCAATCGACAGAAAAAAAGCAGGTGAGCATGGGAAGCACCAGAGAGGCCGTATCTCTCCCAAAAATCAATATTACTGAAAGAAAAGACCAACAAATGATATTCTGTCGGTTGGTGTTTTGGTGGTGGTGGAGGGGGATGCTGTTTAACACATCACTCCAAAATCTATCCAAGTTCAACTGGGTTGAGATCTGATGACTGTGAATGTTGTGGCGTATGATTTATATCATTTATAATCTCCTAGAACCAAGAATAAATAATAAAGTGGCCACTCAGTGTACTCAGTGTGTATTTGACACATCTGTGTGTGTGTTTTTGTCTGTCTGGTAGATGATCAGGAGTCATGTGCAACTCTTCTACATGACATTGACTCTCAGATTATGAATTATCCGTTCATTCAGGTCAAGTTAAATCTAACGAGTTTCACTGTGTGTGTGTGGCAGGTCATGAGGGCTGTGTGGAGGTGCTGTTGGAGCAGAAAGGCTGTCAACGCTTTGATGGGAACCCGTTCACGCCTCTACACTGTGCTGTGTATGTGTAGTCCTCTCTCATTCCTGTTCAGTGTGCTTGCAGTGTAAAAATGACGTGAGAGCAGGAAGTAGAAATATCTTGTGTACTGCAAATTTAACGAAAATGTTTCACTGGATTATTGTGTTGTATTTATACATTTTAACAAAAATATAAATGCAACACTTTTGTTTTCGCTCCCATTTTTCTTGAGATGAACTCAAATATCTAAGACTTTCTCTATGTACACAAAAGGCCCTTTTCTCTTAAATATTGTGCACAAATTTGTCTAAATCTGTGTTAGTGAGCACTTCTCCTTTGCTGCGATAATCCATCCACCTCACTGGTGTGGCATATCAAGATGCTGATTAGACAGCATGATTATTGCACAGGTGTGCCCTAGTCTGGCCATAATAAATTGTAAATGTCAACATTGTAAATTAGGTGGCTCATGGTGGCAGTGGATTTCATCATGGTATCTCTGTGCATTAAAAATTCCATCAATAAAATGCACCTGTGTTTGTTATCCATTACTCCTGCCCATACTATAACCCCACCACCTCCACTGGCCACTCGATTCACAACGTTGACATTCACAACGAGGCCGCTCTGGTGGACATTCCTGCAGTCAGCATGCCATTGCTGTGATTGGCCTTTTATAATGGCCAGTCTAAGGCACACCTGTGTAATAAGCACGCCGTCTAATCAGCATCTTGATATGCCACACCTGTGAGGTGGATGGATTATCGCAGCAAAGGAGAAGTGCTCACTAACACAGATTTAGACAAATTTATGAACAATATTTGAGAGAAAAAGGCCTTTTGTGTACATGGAAAAAACTTCTTCAAGTTTGAGTTCATCTCATGAAAAATGTGAGCAAAAACAAAAGTGTTGCGTTTATATTCCACCCACTTATATTCCACCCATATATGTATGAGCTCAGAAACACCCATGATTGGCCAGTGTCTGTACGGGGGAGAGAGTATGCCATTTTCCCTTTGAGAGCATTACCAATTTTACTTTCTGGACTCCTGGGCATGGATGGGTGTAGCATTATCTGGGAGTGATTTCCAGATGATAGGGTGATGGTTTCTGTTGTGCCACGTGGGAGTGTATGTGTGTGCTTTAATTCTGTCTTTCTGTCTGTATAGTATAAATGACCACGAGCCTTGTGCAAACCTTCTCCTGGATGCATTGGGCTCAGAGATTGTAACCTGTAAAGACTCCAAGGACAGGTCTGTCTTCCTGGAATAGGGAAAAACCTGCTTATCTGAGATATGTGTATGTTCAGGAGATATCCTAAATCTAATCTACTATCGTATAGGACTCCTCTACATGCAGCTGCTTTTGCTGGCCATGTAGACTGTGTTCAGCTGGTCCTTGCTCATGATGCTCCCGTGGATGACGTGGACCAGTCAGGGCGCAGTGCGCTCATGATGGCAGCAGAGAGGGGGGCGGTCGGAGCTGTAGGTATGGAGAAGGTTCCTCAGTACTTCTGAAATCTTATAGATTTGCCCTGTGCAACTGTTGTGACATTTTTGTACTGATTGTGTGTTTAAACAGAGGCTCTTCTCAGTGCGAACGCAGACCTCACTTTGACAGACCAAAAAGGCAACACTGCGCTGCATCTGGCTTGTAGCAGCGTGAGTGCTCACATTTTATTTCAAATACAGTATGAGCCAGGAGGTCACTGTGTGTGTAGTTGCTTTTGTTGGTTCAGGCAGATAATAAGGAAACTAGAAGTTTATAGGTTAAAATTGATCACCATTTAAAAGGTCACATGCTTACCTCATACCACTGACTGGCTCGGTAACAGCGTTTATAAAAATAAATAAATATATAAATAGCAGAACAAGTCCATAGTAAAAGAATATTGGGTGTGTGTACAATTCCAGCATTGATATTTTAGACCAGAGCTCCTACTTAATTTAGAATTTTTGTTAGAATGATTGAAAGTAAATCTAGTTTTAGCTATGCAATGTCCCACAGTCCATTTAATACAGATAACATTACAGCTCTGTCTGGATAGAAACTGGACTAAACCAAGCAGTGTTTTTGGGGCCAATACCGATCACCTTTCAGCACAATTGGCTCATAGCCGATATCTATCGAAGGCAGGGCTGGATGCCACTTTAAACTCAATCAAGCCATAAAACACGATCTAATCTGGTTTATTACCATTTATAATGAACATGAGTGTCCTCGGCAACAACCAGAAAGTGGGCCTTATTGCTATGTCACATTACAAAAAAATTGCCAGACTGACAATGTTTCAATCCACACATTTGAATATACAATATGGTGCGTCTTCAGCCGTTCATAGGGCCTGCTGGTTAAGTACTTTATTCAGATGTTAAAGGGTCTGCATTTCATCTAGCGTTTTAGCTAGTAAGTGCAGGAACTTGTAACTGAGGGTTTACACAGGGCTTCACTTTTTAGATGAAATGCTAGATGAAAAAAAAAGACATGGGGTTTATGCAAGGCTGAAGTAATCCTTACCTCAGAAAATATGGCTCATTTGTTTTACACCATTGATCATCTCTCAGGATCGGCTAGGTTAGAGAAGTATCGGATACGGATACATAGCCAGTCTATCCTTCCTATTTATCTCTAATTTTCCCATTTAATTCCTGATGTGTTTTGAGTTCTGCAGTGCACAGAAGCTTATTGTCCTGCTTCTTGTCCTCTATTCATTTTGCTTCTTTTACAGGGAAAAGAAAAATGTGCTCTGTTCATTTTGGAGAAACTTCCAGATGCTTCCTTAGTCAACGCCACAAACGCCGCGCTCCAGACGTGAGTGTGTTTAGCTAAGTACTTGGAAAGGAAAGTATGTCTGTAGCAGTTTGATTTAGGAGTACATTCTTATTGTTTCCTGTCTGTCTCTCAGTCCCCTCCACCTTGCAGCTCGCGGTGGGCTGAAGCAGACAGTGCAGGAGCTGCTGTCTCGTGGTGCCAGCGCGCAGCTTTTGGATGAGAATGGTGCGTCTCCCTGAACCTGAACCTGACTCCATAGTGCATGCTGCCTGCTTGTTTGTAATGAATTGTCCTTTCTGCAGTGTGTGGCTGTAGTCTCTCTGCCTGCTGTCTGTTCTGTGAACCTTAAAAAAAAAAAAAGACAAAGCAGTCTGCACTTTTGCAAATCTTTGACCATGTATGTCTGTCTCTCAGTCCCCTCTCCCCAACCCTGTCCGATTGTCCGCCTGGCTGTGTATTAATGGAATGCCGCTCTCTCCCACCCACTTTCCCGCCATTGTATTATGTCCCATCGCCTCCCTGTCCCTTTCTGTCCTCCTTTCTGGCTGTTGGTCCGTCCCCCCGTTTCTCTCCCTTCTTCAGGTCTCACTCCCGCTCTGGCTTGCGCTCCTAGCAAGGAGGTTGCTGAGTGCCTGGCTCTCATTCTGGCTACCATGATGCCTTTTTGCTCCCCTTGCAGCTCCGACGCTCCCTCTCCAGGCACCCTGCTGAGATCTCTTACCCGCCAAGCCAAGGGCCCTCAGGCTCCACGCAGCCCCAGAGACCCTTCCGGCCCATCCAGCGAGGGCACGACCACTGAGAACGACTCTGACTCGGAGACCTTTTGACTTCTGCCCTTTCTGGAATCATCATCCTGTCCACCTAGAGTTCTCACAGCACTTAAAACTAGCGGACCTCCCAGAAACTGTACGAATAGCCTCCGTTTCCATCCGGGGAGGCAATAAAGATTATGAAGGCTGGTCTATGCTTTGTGTAGCCATATGATTACAATATTAAGATCATGAAACCATGTCTAAGATACCAGCAGGTCTTATTGACATACATTAATAGTGTAGTGTTGAAGAGCTCATTGGCTTGAAAAGCATAAATCAGCCCTCACAAGTACATCGGTACACTTCCTGTGTAATTCTGATTGCACGGACGTTTTAAAGCCATTTTGTAACTCCTTTACCTACCTGATCCATAAAAACAGACTGTGTAGATGTTTTTTTTTTATTTTACTTTTAGTTCACAGAAAAAAAAGCCAAATATTGACTCAAAAACCACACTTATGGTACGCTGTATGTAGTGTGGGTCGCAGCTTTTTGCATACTGTTTGCAAGCACAATACCTTAGAGAAGCACAATGTCAAGTTTCATATGTTATTACTATACAGGTCCTTACGTAGTCATTTTAGCTTGGATCCAGGACCAAGGACATTGCTTTTAGGCAAACAGGGAATTGCAAACTACTGCCACAGACGGATTGGGATTACGTACATATGTTTAAATACTTATAAAATAACATTGGACTAGAAATGTGCAAGCACATTGGCAACCTAGAGTGAGTTTGTTATGTGTAAATGAATTTAATTAGACTCGATAGATGTGATGACCTAATGGTCTGGAAAAGTCTATTTCAGTAGAGAAAAGCTTATGAAGGTTTCTATTTAAGTGAACGCTCGGGGAGTGTTGCTCCGTCACTTTGATAATCATTTACACTGACAGTATTATAATGAGAAGAATTCCACACAGCTGCCACACACTCGCGTCTAAAGAGTGGTTATGAATAAAAACGGTACTGAGACGTGTCTGCACTTGTGTATCTGGAGGAAAAGGGTCGGTTAGGAGTTGAGCACCATGAGGCACCATGAATGACCATCCCGTTCTCCTTAGACTTCCTCTTTGTTTTTTGTTCTGCCTACATGTTTATTTCTCCAAATCCACTCGAGTACTAGTTACTAAAGAACATGTGCAACTGCACTCATGCTTTCTGGAGGAATGTTACATGTGCTCATTTTTTATTCTTATAAATCTGAACCGGTTGCTTGATTTGGATCAGGTGGTGCTAAATTTGTGGCCATTACATATAAAATTCATCAAAACATTCAATCAGATTGAAGAAAAGTTGTTTTTTTTCTAACCTAATCATCATCCTAATCACATTTGTCCACAATGTGCCATTTGTAAAGCTTGCCCAGTGCCTTGTTTTCTCTTTAAAAATGTGAACAGGGGATTGAATGCAGTTCTGATGGTTGATTCTTACTGTACTCATGTGTTCTTAGTATATTAAAGTGTGTGTGTGTCAATACATCTGACAATTTTGGCTACATTCCGATCACATTCTGTATTGTGGTTCATAAGAATCACACATGAATGTTGCCCTAACAAAAGCACATGACTAATTGATTTATTCCTCCCTATGGCTTGGATAAGTAGCGAGCTGAACGATGCACAGAAGTGAAATCTAGCAGTATTATGCCCGACTGAGACTCCGCTTTGCCAATCATGACAATCCTGTTGTGTGCCACATGTTCCTCATGCAGTATGAAATGCTGTTGGTCAGCAAACTTTCTTTTCTATAAACTGTATCCTTATAAAACATTTTGTGTGTTGTGCCATTTTTTTCGCTCTCAGTGTCGTCCAACATACATACAGAATTACTATTATTATTAATGAGTATTTTGACCAGGTCATCATTTTCATGCATATTTCACAACTTGAATGCTTATTGGATTTAAGGTGTACCAGGTGACGTGTATTGTGTAATCAGGGAGGGTGTGTCTTAAGAAGAACCCCCTATATCAATGTGGGCATAATTATCAGGCAGCCTCTTTTCCTCAGGCCAAATGGGCAAAAAAAAGATTTAACTGACACTGAAAGTCTTTTAGGGGGATGCAGCACTCTTGAAATTGCTAAGATATCAGGGTGTGATCATAACGATTAATCAAACACAATCAAAGTAGTCAACAGGGTCGCAAATAACATGTTGAGGAAAAAAAACGCAAATTAACTGCCAAAGATTTGAAAAGTATCAAATGTGAAACGTCAATACTGAGCCAAGAAGACCGATTTTTCAAAGGTTTTATGGACTGATGAGATGAGAGTGACTCTTGGTGGACTGGTTATCTGGACCTGTGGCTGGATCAGTTACGGGCACAGAGCTCCACTTTGATGCAGATGCCAGCATAGTTGGAGGTGGGGTTCTGCTATGGGCTAATATTATTAAAGATCAGCTAGTTGGACCTCGGGTTTGAGATGGACTCAAAATCAACTCCCGAACCTTCTGCTAGTTTTTAAAGAAGTTTTTAGAGATTGACCAAGAGTGCTGTAGTTGTTCAATAATAAAATGAATCCTCAAAAATGCAACTTATAATTGTGCACACGGTCTAACACATAGTAGGTCCCTCATTGGGCTCCACAAGCTCGTGTAAATATTCTGTAGGGTCTGCTGTATTGTGAGGTGTGTTGCATGGCATTGCAGAGGTGTTCAATAACACAGAGATCTGGTGACTTAGATGTGAAAGGCAAAACCGCAAACATGTAACCGATAGACTATCAAGGTGCTTGGATTAAAGTGTCATAAACACAAGATGTTACAATAAAGACTCAAACAGTGTTAATAATCTTTAATTACATAATCTCTGTACATTTATGAAAGTTTTACATTATCCATCGTTTAGATTATGAATATATAAATACATAAACTGCATTACAGGTATCTAGCTTGTTAATTCATTTCAGTACGACAGTCCGTAAGGGTCGTTACGCAACCCGGTGACCTTTTGTCTCAAGAAATTGAAATGTCTACTGCACAACGTCCTGCCGTACTTTTGTGTGCAAATGGATTAAAAAAAAAGTCTCAACTAGTCTGAGCTACTGTCTCCAGTTCCCCAGGGTGTCCACCCAAGCTTTATTTCTTTTTCTTTAAAAAGGCACCCAGTCTGTGTGGATTGTCTTACTGTAACATTGTGCTGTTTCTGCACTCAGCAGTTCACGCCCAGTCCGGTCCAGTGGTCAGGGACCATAAGGAAGTACTTGTCCATGGCTTCACAGAAGCGGGCACGGTATAGCTCCGGAGAAACAACTGTGGGCATTTTACCTGTGGGGCAGTAAGAGAACACCACACGGTAAGTCAGGAGCAGTATGTGGTATATATAGTAGTAGTGTGTGGTATATAATAAGCAGTCCACAGAACTCTAACCTTGCCCGCCGAGAATTCCTGTAGACTTGACCACCATCTCCAGCTTTTTATCCCAAGTGAATGTCCGGATGTAATCTAGACACAGAATTAGACATGCTGTATGTGTCATGAGCTTCACGCTTTTGAGAACACGTTAACGCAGTGATGACGTACCTATAATGCCCACGACAAGCTGGTCAGTGGCGTCATCACGGCCTACCAGCAGCGAGTAATCGATGATGAGGTGGCTGGACAGGAAGTAGGCGTCGCTGTGGATGGCGGCACGCAGGATGGCCTTGCAGTGCGATCGGATGTAGAGCGGATTGTCATGCACCAGCTTGAGCAGGTTCTCGTCCAGCAGCACCACCTCGCAGCTCTCTTTACCCTGCTCCGTCTTCACGTTACGGTTCCTCAGAGAGCCTTTCAGGTCAAACACCTGGGACAGTATAAAGGATGTCAATCTAGGGTGAGTCTTTGGGCTTGATGAGAATAATTCCATGACTATTTAATTTGACTGGAGGGACATTGGGATTTCAAAGCATGCATCAAAAACAAACAAACAAAAAATAATAATTTAGCCCCTAGACAGGTGTACAGTTTATGTCACTCAGGAGCCAAGCGGCTTAATCTGCATGCAAGCAGACACACTTTGTGGCCTTACACACCTGCGCCATCTTGCGTCCATAGAAGAGGTTCTCCATCACGAGCAGGTCGAGTTTCTTCTCTGTGTTGTTCTGTGAGTTCTTGTAGCCAATACGGTAAACACCCAGAATCTTCGCAAGTGCTGTAGGCCTCTGAAGTGAGAAAGAGAGGGAAGAGAATGTGATTTTAGTCCACATACATCGTTCTATGCGATAACAACACTGCAGAAAGACTCGTCATTGTTTATGAGCATATACTGAATTTAAAAAAACAGACCTTTATTTGCCCTTTCTAGATTAGTCTCACAGGCTAGAAACTGAACTCCTCACTATATTTATAAACTACCAGCACGACACTGAACTCCAGCACACTATATACTCATCATGCACTGTATTGTACATATATTAAATTACTGTACATATTCACCGTGTTCACTAAAAGTATGTATATTATAGTATGTATAGCAATAGTCCACGCTTTCATGAAAGTAAAAGTGAACCACTCATTGATCTCCGAATTTAACCCAACAGGACAGTGACACACACACACACACACACACACACACACACACACACACACACATAGCCATGGTACCTAGGAATCATTTGTTAGGTTAGGTGCCTTGCCCAGGGTCACTTCAGTTGTGTTACTGGGGACCTTCCGTTCACAAGGCTAGTTCCTTAACCACAAGCCCAGAGCTGCCCATATTATATTATATATTTACTTATACAATATATATTATGTATTTACAAATACAATCTTTTCTGTACATCTGTACACAGAACCACAGCTGTTTACATTGCGTACATATAGTTCATAGACATATTTTTATTCCTCATATTTATTACTCCCTCATTCTTATCTTACCCTGTTCTGTACTTGCACAATATTAATAATTGCACTCTGTTTTGTCTTTGCACAGTGATTCCGTTCTGGTAAATGCTAACTGCATTTCATTGCCTTGTACTTGTAGTTGATCAGAGGCATAGAAAGCCAATCAAACTGTAGCCTTCTGAAATCTGTGGCCAGCTAAATAGACAAATCATATCATTTTACAGGCCATGGACTGAGGATGAGATTAATTTTAAGTTTCATTTACCTTCTGCTGAACAGCACCAGTGATGTAAGTGAAGTAGTGTGGGGCAAAATCCAGGAAAGACTGAACTTCTAGCCTGGGCATCTGTTTCAAAATAAACCGGTCATCTGAGGAGGAAAAAAAAAAAAAAAAGAGGACTTACTGAACAGACTCATTACAAATACAAATAATGAAACGATAAATAAAAACTAAAAAGCATGCTTTCCCCGTGTCCCTATGGCTTTCCTACAGTTTCCTCCTACCTACCAAGAACATGGTAGTAGGTGGATAGACCAACACTGACTATGTCAATGAAAGCTTTTCATAAGAATATCAACAAAAAAAACTGTGTGAGTGTGTGTCAGTGTGTGTGTGTATGAGCCAGGATTCTCAGAATAGGGAGGCTTGACCAGGAAAAAAATAGTTACTGAAAGTGAATGAGAAAGAGGAACCTAGTATACTTCAAACTTACTCATGAGTCAATAGATCATGTGTTCTCTGGATGATAGGACGAACACATGATGATAAGTCGCCACTCGGGCGTCCATGTCCTTGTATTTTAAGCATATCTGATTTCTACCCGGCCGCTGATTTTTGGCTGAATTACAATTAATGTGCTCATTTAATGTTACAATTAATGTGCTAATAAATGTCCCTCTGATAGGACTGTTCTTATAGTCTGAAGGATGGCTTTCTTCCTGCCTTGTCTAACTATGCCCTCTAGACTCTCAGAAACAGACGACTGTGGCATTACTTATTTGCAAATGCAATCACCCAATGATGGGCTGAAACCACAGGAAGTCCTAAACGATTCAGACTGCCCAAGCAGTGCTCCTTTACACTGTTTCAGAAATTCACCTTCAGTGGCGTAGAAGACCGCTCCTGATTTTCCACCTTGAGCTTGCCAGTTGACACAGTGAGAGAGCGAGCGAACAAAATCCTCCTCTGTGCTCTCCATCACCTCCTCCCTCATCTTATGGAACTCCTCGGCGTAGTAGATGCGGCAGTAGAACTTTGCGCTGGCGTCTGAGAACTCTGTAGACAAAACACAGTGCACACGCACAGATCAGTGGTTAGACATTTTCCTCTCATTGACACAGATCAGTGGCGACATCTTCCTCTCGCTCACAGAAGTTATAAACCGGCACTATTTGAACAGGAAATTCCAGTGAGGGGAATCTTCTGGAAATCTGCACAAGGCTTGTTTTTAAGGGCTATACTACATGGTCATGGAGATAAAAGTTCAAACCACACATAAGTTCATATTGATATAGTACTCCTGAAAAAAAAGCTAAGGTTTCTGTACAAAACAGTAAAAAGTTTCATTTTTTTATAAGGATGCTGGTGAACTAGGTTCATTAGGGTGAAATAATCATCCTTGCTAAATGAGACATATATCATACATATTTCAAATAGTGTGCCTTTTTTTTTTTTTTTTGGGAAAGGTGGAGCAACTGTAAATGTGTGTGTACCCTAAGATAGACTGGCCAAGGTGTTTCCACCCAATATTTGCTGGGATAGACTCAGTAGTAGGACAAGCAACATAGACTTACAGTTAAGCAAGTAATAATTGTTAAGATTTTGCCAGCAAACCTTTGTTAAATACAGTTCCAGCAAATTGCAGGCTTGTGGAACAAACTTGCTAATCAAGTTAAGATCTCACTGAGGCCAGAGGAAACTTAAACATCTACATTTCTTCATTGTTGGCATCTGCAAACAAAACAGTACAAAAAGAAATCTCCCAAATTAGGGAACATAAAAATAGAAACCCTCCTAAACATGAATGAAAGCTGCTGTGGAACATGTTTTTATATATCTAAATAAAGCAATAAGCCATGAGAGGGTGTGTGTTATAGTGACTCAATCACAGGTCTTGTGATTCTTAGGCATGGCACATGGTTTTATACCTACTTATTGTTTTTGTAAAACTGTGATTAATGTGGTACAATCCAGTTACATATTTACAGTATTTATTTATTTTTTATTTATTGAATGTTAATGCCTATTAAATGAGAATATATTAGATGCATGTTGTGTTTATACAAGTCTTCTTTGGTAAATAACATTTCAAAATGTTAAAATTAATTTGTTCACCATATTTCTTATTATTTCTTCTTATTTGTCACAAATATTAAATTTTGGATTTTTCTTCTACTATTTATTCTAAGCCATAAATAACATTTTCTTGTTTTACATTGGTTGCACCACCTGACATGGAAAGTGTACCAGCGTAACTATTCTACATAACTATTTTTATCCATTTACAAACACTCAGCACTGCTTCCACTTAACTGTAAAAGTCATTTGGCATCCTGTATATAATGCAATATTATGTTTATAATAATAAAATAAAGAAATTAATAAATAAAATTAAAAAAACAATCAGCCATTGATACATGTCATGTTACTGACTTAATATATGATTAATCTTACACACATTTAATTAATGACTTAATTATAAGCTGGGTTGATAAACAATATAATAATAATAATAATTATAATAATTTTTAAAAGACATTTATCAATAACTGTTTATTGATTTAAGTCCTGCTATGTTAATACAGTATTTAATAATAATAACACTCTCACAGGTGTGCGTATATTACAGCAACGTTCAAAAGCACCTCAGCCAATCAGATTTTAGTGCTGGTGATATCCATTTCATATTATCTTTCTGCTTCAGACTATTTTTCTGAACACTTACGCAGTTCGATGTGTGGATTCACCGTCTGCTTCTTCTGTTTGTCAACACTCTCAGTCTCCTCTGTGAGAGTAAGGAAAAAGACAGACGTCTTAAACTGAGATGCTTCAAACAGATATTTCCATCCACTTTTGAGAAATACTCTTTCTAGTGTTTTATTTACTCACTGGGAGGGTCTGTGTCTATGCTGCTGCGTCCATGCTGAGAGGTGCTGCCATCAGTCACCTTGGCAGGGCTGTTCTTCACCTTGTTCTCTCCAGAGCTACACATCAGAAAGGAATGGGTCAGTAGAGGACCACTCCTATATCTCACACACTCACACTCCTACAGTACCATGAATATAAAAGTCTATTCATCTCTATATGCAGACCTGCTGCTTTGTGACATCTCCTCTCCAGAGGCCTTCAGTGTAGTCTTCGAAAGGTCTTCAAGAGCTGTTTTATATTCCTTACAGCTGAAACAGAAATCATTTCATTAGCACTTTAATTAAGAAGTCAGTGATGCAAGACTGTATTGGATAATAGGTGAGCAAATACCTCAGAGCAAAGGCAATGATGGAGCTCGGTTCTCTCTCACACACGGCAATGGGGACACGCTCATGATCATACATGAGGTAGTGCTTATCTGGGTCACTAATACAAAGACAAGAAGTTGATAAAAGGTGCAATATGTCAGGGATAAACACTTCACCCTCATCCATCAGTATTCCACTAGGTTCCGGTTATCATGTACATCATTGTTTCAAAATGTCATGCAGAAAACTAGACATTTTCATTTAACATGTTCCTGGGACATCTTTGCATTTAAGGTGTTTAACTATATTTAAAATACATACAGTGTAACAACCCAGAGCTACTGTCTGAGCTGTGCTAAGTAGATTTATTTATATAGTGCTTATAAGCCGGAGCTGCAATGTGCATCACAATAAAACAACAAAAAGCAAAATTAGGGAATTAAACACACAAATAAGCACATTACAGAACTTAAATAGCTACAGAATAAAAGAAGGTCTTTCCACAGATGATGAGGTATTTAACAGTGATATGATATAAGCATGTATATAAATTCCTAAACGTATACATTTAATAAGACACTTACAAAGGTAAAGGTATAGGGTTATAACTGTTTCCTGGTAACAGGTTGGCCAGGATGGTTTTCATGATGGTCTTCTCCTTCACTTGACTGTCACTGGAGCCTTGCAGATGGCTATCAAACACCTCTGAGAGAGACACAAGGCACACTGATGTTACAGACTCTTGCATTCTATGACTAACGGACGATGATGAGTATTCAGTGAGCAGTATGAAGGTCAGTGACAGAATAAATGTTAAAAATAAGTTATGTGCAAAGTAGAGGAGGAGAACATTACATAAATGAGGGTGTGCATGTGCATGTGTATGTGTTTGTTGAGCAATATCAGAACAGAGATGTCAGGACATGTATCACAAAAAAAAAAAAAGAATTGTATATATTTCTTAACATTATCACCACGATAAAGCTGATTTAATATGCACCACGGATGTGGTAAATAGGTATCAGTCATAGAAATATTTACAGGAAGCAATTAAATTCTTTTTTTACATTTTCTAAATATTTTATCATTTTTTTTCTATTTTTTCTTCTTAGATGTTTATTTCTATTTCTATAGCAATATTTTACTTTATTTCTTGTACAGTTACTTATGCGGACAGACAGTCAAAAGCATTTTACTACAGGACAATGTGTCCATGTGTGACTGTGTATGTGACATAAAACATTGAAACTTGAGGTATAACTCAAAAGTGCACTGATGAGTATGTATTCTATTGCTGAGTTAAATGTAATCTGGGTTTTTTTTACACACTAAAGTGGCACAGAAACTGGTATACCAGTCTAATACTTGGTCAGTTCACCATGGGGTATTCTGTAGGAAATACACACATTCACGTTCCTGCAGAACGGTCCACAGTTTTTGTTGTAGTCTAACCATAATTTGGCATCTCTAGACATGCATGTTGGCGTCAGAATGAATGCAGGACATGAAACGGTGTAACTCCTCAGAAAGCAGGCACACATAGTGTCACCTGTCAGAGATGTTAGTAGATGTACCAGGGGTCACATGGTATGCCTGCTAAACAAACCCATACCATTATAGAGCCACTAGCAATCTGTACCAGTTTGTCTGACACTTCAGTGTACATGAACTAGATTACGTGGATTCGGATTATAAAACTTTTTCATGGTAACACAAAGGCATAACTGTGAAATGTCCTGTCACACTGTATTTTGCACCCCAAGTAGTCATAACACAAATTTCCCAAACAATTTTGCTTATTTGAAACATGTTTCTTCAGTCTGGTATCCTTTATTTTTTTCTGGCTATTTAGTATCATGATTTTTTCCACTTATGAGTGTTTAGTAAATCCAGACCTGGGACAATGTCTATACGTGCATGCATGTCACCTCCTTCAGAGTCCTGATCATGGTAAGAAGGGCCAGATGTGGGCATCTCTGAGCTCTGCTCAGCTGGTGATGGTAGAAGGAAGGATGAGGATCCTGTGCTTGAGGGCAAAGTGCTGAGGTGACGATCCTCTAATGCTGCAAAACAGAGTCCAGATATCTGTACAAGACAATCAATCCACACTGCAAAGATTTACGTTTTAATTAGTTAATGAACTCACCTTTGTCCCCATTCTGGACCACAGGAGAGGGGTTGCGGGGGGACGACTCCAGGACACTCGTCTGTCAATCCAAAGAAACAGAAGGTTATAGTATGCAGCTTCTTTTATTAAATTTCTTTGTACAGAAACTGTTGGTATTAACTGGAAATTACAAACTAAACAGCATAAATGTAAGAACATGCATATTATGGCTCCCAGAAACACAAGGATAAACTGCATTCTAAAGATATTAACCTTGCTCTCATCGTTGGTGGCCTGTCTGTGTCTGCCAGGGCTGGGTGGAACAGACAGACGCTTCTTTCCCTTCTCCAGCTGGAACAGGTCCTGCAGCCTGACACACATTCTGGATTATGGCTTTGACTTAAACAATTATATTTTAGCACTTAATTTCAAAACAGTTATCAAATCAGCCAGTCATGTGGCAAAAGCACAGACTGAAACCAAGAGCAAGGAAATCATGATGATTTTTTTTCTTCAACTCTCCAATATGGCTATCGCCCAGTCTGAGCTGATTTCCTCCTCACCATGAGTTTCTATGGCAGCTCAAACCAATCTGGCCTTTCTCCTTTGGCTTCTCTCATTAGCAACGTGTTTCCACTCACAGAACTGTCTCCCTCCCTCAATGTTTTTGTTTTTCACATCTTCCTGTATAAACTCTAGAGACCGTTCTGTGTAAAATCCCAGATGATCACTAGTTTCTGAAATACTCAAGCCT
>JAOVVF010000047.1:25043133-25053385 GCA_028565595.1 Duopalatinus emarginatus
CATCTTCCTGTATAAACTCTAGAGACCGTTCTGTGTAAAATCCCAGATGATCACTAGTTTCTGAAATACTCAAGCCTGTTGATACTCATCTTGTACTCAAGATGTTGGCCTACTACCAACATCAATGCCAAGTCACAGAGATGACCCAAAGCTCTCAATATGTATGCACGGTGCTGCTTCCACATGATTGACTGATTAGATAATGGCCTGTACGTATAGCTGCGCAAGTGTTCCTAATAAAGTGGACAGCATGTGTATTTCCTCTGCTGGTATGTGCTTTGTCATTGTGATGAGGGTTTATTACTTGCTGTTCCACGACTGCAGGGTTTCACACAGGCTCTGTTTCTTTATAACCACAGACTCCAGAACGGCCTGCAGCTGCTGTGGAGTGTCCAGAGTCGAGGCCTGCAGACGGCCCTGCAGCTTCTCCATCCAGCTGCGCAGCTCACCCTCCTCCATCTAATCACACGGAAAGAAACACAACGATATCAACGTCTTATACAGCAGGCTCACATATTTGACAATAAAAAAACAAAAATAAAAACACAAAGGCAAGGCACCATCATCAGTGACTCAATGACCTACATCTTTCTGTGCAAACAAGTCCTCCATTTTCTCCTCGCGAGTTTTGCTGAACGTATCCGTTTTAAGAGAGGTGAGGCGGTCGTCTATTGCGGCGTAAACTTGAGACACTCTGTTTAAAAGAGAGGATCAAACCTGTCTGCTTAATAGAAAGGACACTGGAGTGGAAAATGGTGATAGGTTAGAGATCTGTAACGATTCTTACTTCAGTGCAAAATCTTTGAGGTCTTGTTGCAGAATGGCCTTACTGGGGCCCTGGTTCCTGATGACGATCTTAGGAGAAGGCAGACAGATTTCCAACAGTCGCACTGGGATATAGCTAAAGATGAGAAGCAGCAAAAAATATAATGAAATTTAAAACTAGGAAAACACGAACATAATGTCTGGGTTTACTTCGTATATTGAGGTCGTTCACCTGAAAGAGGCCACCATCTGGTTGTAGGAGAAGTACTGGTGGTAGTCCTTGTGGATGGAGTGTCCGCATGGCTCGGCATTGGCACGGCGAGTGTACTGGTGGCCGTAGAAACGCAGCTCCAGATATTTAGCAAAGGACATGGACCATGAATCATTGGACAAGGGAACAACTGGAGTAACCTGTCACCATGGGAGAATGAACATCATAAGGACACAAAATAGAATAGAGAACTGCTTTTATCCAATTTGTGCAGTAAAAAACACACACACACACACACACACACACACACACACACACACACACACACACACAAGTAAACACACAATGGAGGCCATTGAGAACATGTACCCAAAGCGGTGGGCAACCCTATTTACGGTGCCCAAGAAGCAGCTGATGGTTAGGTGCCCTGCACAAGGGTACATCAGTTGGTTAAGAGAATCAAACCAGTCACAAGGCTGGTTCCTTAACCACATGCCCACGGCTGCCCCATATAAATAAATAAATGACATCTCTAATGAATTGATTAATTATAGTGTCAATTTGTCAGACATGGTTCTGACCCAGATACCTGTTTGCAGATTCTGCACCAGGAGTAGTTGAGGATAGTGTGTTGGTATCCAGGAACAGGTGAATCGAGCTCTTTCAGAACAATCTGGACACAGCCATTGCCATGCACAAAGCGGCGGATATGGTGTACCATTGGAGTTTCACAGTACATGCTGGGGCATTGGTAAGATGGCCTGCATTACACACAGACAAACAAGTAATTGTGTTATCAAGCTTTCCAAAATGACGTGTACTATATACTATATATAAATCTTGAAATCTTGTTGCCACTTGAAATAGTTCTACCTGAAACAGTATCTTTCCAGGAATATTCCAAGAGTCAAGTCATTCTTCCCGTAAAATTCCATGGTCACGATCCTAAATAAAAGGTACAGATGTGATTTCATTTAAATCACACTCAAAGTTTCACCAGCAGATCTGAACTGATGGAATAGATAATTCTCACTGATCTGTGTGAGATACAGAATGATCAGGAGGATTTACCAAGGGCTGACGCAGTGGTTAGGGGCATTGTTGGACTGTGCCGAGGAGCTGCTGAACAACACGCATAGCCGTTGGTGGTTTAAAGGTGTCAGGCAGTCGAGCTGCAAAAGAGAAAAAAACAAACAACACAGCCTTCAGCTTTCAGTTTCATATTGTGCATATTTATGCATATTTGACATTATAACTGCCGCATGTAGACCTATTTACCTTGCTAGGCCAGACCATGTCGTTCTGCCCTGGCCCCTTTTCCTCCTCACTGTCTGCCTTGACTGGTGCCTTTGTATTAGGAGCCTGCATGGGCTGAGCAAATGGGTCAGCGTCATGCTGGATCCGTCCTCCTTTTGCGCGATAATCCGCCAGCATCCGAGCCAGATCCTGACTGCTGCTCAGATGTTTGGTAATGCAGGTGGTAATAAGTTTATGGGATGGCAACACCTGGACTGGTCGATGAGCAAACCCATTGCTCAAAGAACCACTAGATGGGTTCGAGTCCTTGAGAAGGAGCCTCTTGCGGCGGCCGTTGATCTCCTTAAGGTCCTTGTTTAGCAACGGTGAGAAGTAGACCTGCTCAGGGAAGTAGTCACGGCTTGGGCAGCGTAGGCCAGCAGGTGTCAGCAAGAAGGGTTCACGAAAGGTCATGAAGGGCGAGATGCACAGGATAACGTCTTTCAACTCCTGCCTAAAGCTAGCCGAGATAGACTTAAGCCGATCATCTGATGAAGTCACCTGCTCGGCCACAAACAAGCCGCTGTCATCCTGCAGAGGATCTCTAAAGAGCTGTGTTGGAGCGAGTGGCGTCTCTGAACCTGTGCTGTCCACCAGCACCAGGGTGTCCTCATCCTCTCTATTTCTCACTGCTTTGGATGGTTCTTTCACCTCCTCCTCTGTGATCTCCTCCATTGATGAGAGATAAGGAGGGGGCATACACAGTAGCTGGGTTGACTGGCTGGACAGGGGAGTCGAGGTCTTCATCTTATCTCCTTCTACCACAATGGTAGCCATCGGTGAGTCATTCCTGCTTACTTTAGGACTTTCTCCATCCTTCACTGAGGACTCTGAGGTAGAATGCTGCCTACTGTGCCCTTTAATTATCTCCTGAAGCCCCGGCTCAAAATCGAAGTCACCTTCTGGGTGTAGCCCTGCATGCTCCTCCCTTGTTTCACTTTGGTTCCCCTGGCTCTCCCTGTCCACCTCCTTCTCTGGTTCCTCAGCCGAGCTCTCCAGCAGGCAGTGGAAGGATGAGCTCTTTGACAGGCTAGGAGGCATTGCGAACTCGTCCATGAGGAAGGAAATCTCTAATTGCGAGTGATAAGCTACACAAACCATCATCATGATGATCTCCTTAACTCGGGCTAGCTCGTACTCAGAAGCACCACGGAGCTTGATGGTGCAGCCCAGATTAGGAGGACAGCCATCAAAGAACATTAGCGTCTTCAAGTCATCTGGAAAAAAACAAACAAAAAACAGAGAAATCATTTAACATTGTGTGAAACAAAGCAACCAAAGCCACTGACTGTATTGAGTACTGGGGGAAAAGATGTTCTTCAAGACATGTTTTAACTAAAAATGACTTTCTGTGATAAAATAAAAGAATAAAACGTAATTTAGTGAAAAGATTTCCACACTTACTATTATTGTTCAACTGGAAGGAGTGAAGGTAGAATTTGTGGCAAGTTCCCAAGCAAGGTTTGGTCAAAAGC
The DNA here is from genome assembly GCA_028565595.1 of Duopalatinus emarginatus. Lineage (NCBI taxonomy): Eukaryota > Metazoa > Chordata > Actinopteri > Siluriformes > Pimelodidae > Duopalatinus > Duopalatinus emarginatus. The sequence continues at coordinate 25,046,881 of JAOVVF010000047.1, forward strand.
TGATCCATAGACATGACTAAATCTCCCTGAGTCATTCGACTCACTCGATCTAACACTTGCTACAAAGACAAAGAGAAGGCATGAGTGAAAACAGACGCAATGTCAAGTGCAGTTCATTCACTAAAGCTGCATCGGGACAATATCCATTGTAAATCTGGCTCTGTGGTGAAGCTTTCAATGTTGGAAAGTATTTCACACATACAAAAGTTAATTTTGTTAAGTCTAGACAAGAGTCTGAGCGCGTTAGCTTGTTTCCACAGCCATAAAAAAAAGCACTAACAGGTTTGACATTGATGACCAAAGTGATGCCGTGCTCAAGCAGCATATCCTGAGCGATGCGAGACACCGTCTTCTCTACCAGCACCAGGTTAGGACGCACGTCGACGATCCGTTGCACATAATTCTTCAGAAACTCTCGCTCCTATAGATCATATATTAGTTATGCTTGGTCAGTACTTCAGTCTAACTATTATTATTGCAGTGAAATATTTGGGTTGTAGACTACACATCAAAACAGAGAAATACCTGAAGTACAATTGGATCGATGGAGGTGAACTTTGTCTCTTCTCTGTAAAGGTACTCAATGGAACACTTGAGCAGAAGAATCTTGGGGTTCTTGATATAAGGGTTCATCTGGGAAACGAGACGGTTTACGCTCAGTCAGGTCGAACATGGGCGTGCATTTGTAATGAATCCATGCATGAAAAAGCACACACACCTTTTTGTGGGCGATATTTTTAGTGCAGACAAAGCCGTTCACCAGGACCGAGTCAAACTTCTTTCCACCTGGGATCTACAATAAATAAATAAATAATAATAAGTGCTCTTTTCTTATGTAAAAACATGATACACAGGTATACACAGTTGCTTTTTCGTCATTAACACACTGAGAGAACAGCGAGACTGAGAGAACTCGAGATCCTACCTTCTTAATATGGACCAGCTGGCGAATGTCCATGTCATCGTCACAGCTGCGTACATCGGGACGCACCGTCTGCACTATCTGTCGCACCACAGGCACGATGATGTCTCGCCAGGACAGAGAGAGAGACTCGCTGTAGAGCAGCTGCTGCAGCAGGGCCATCATGTGGTTGTGGTTGGCTGAGCTAAACGACGTGATTAATGCAAGAAATAGTAAATGAGTTTAAAAAAAAAAAAAAAAAAAAAAAAAATTTAAGCATCTAAATAAGTCAGACATGGACCTGTCACCATGGGTGAGATTTTTTTTTTTTTAAAAAGGTATTGCGAGCAATGGTCCAGTTTTGCTCTCAATGACTCACAGAAGTCTCTCCATAGCCTTCTTCTCGCCATTCTCCTCCCTCAGTTGGTCTAAGGAGCTGTGGTGCCATCCCAAAGGAGTAAAGAGCATTTCTTTAGCCTTCTCTTCTACACGCCGATTAAACAACGACTCTGCCCATTCCAAGAATAAAAAAAAAAACAGCTCAAAAACATGTTTAATTAGTAAAAGTAAACGATCAAGATGTGAAGAAAACACACCTTTAATAAAAGCATCACTAATGGATAACTGCTGGCCGCCGTCTTCGGTGACAAGGACCTCAGCTGCACAGAAACACAGAAAGAGTGAGACAGAGACAACGCTATATAAAGGCAACTGATTGATTCTTCGTAGTTGCTGTGAGTCAGTCACAATCCTCGCAAGCAGTACGACAGCTTTGTGTTTTGATATGTTTAAAGGAACTGGACATCGGTGCGATTAAGGGAAGGTCGGGAGGAGTCATGCATCTGAATGTGTTATGATGCAGCTTCATAACGGTTTTAATTTTAGAAAGGCTGTTACGCAATTAGTGTTGTGAAAGACTGAAAGATTTTTCATGTCTGGGATTTTTTTTAGGAGGGGAATATGAACATGTGGTAAGTCACACTTCAGCCAAACAGGGTAATGAGTTAGTGCTGTTTAATGAGTTAATGCAAGATGAGGCCGACAGCGATGCCTAGAACGTCTCTAAGTCTCTCCTCACTTGGTGCGTGGAAGTCAGAGTCAGGGGCGAATGGGTCAGAGTGCGTCATACTTTTCGGTTCGGCCGGGTGAGGAGGCACGTGAGGGTACTTGGCTTGCTTCTTGATATGGAAGTTGACGTTGTCCTGCTCCACGTTCAGGTTAATAGAGGCGGCCGAATCACTGTCCACGGCTGAATGGAAACTGCTGACTGATGTTCTTTTGCTCGGGCTGGCTGAACCTAAATAACAGAAACAGTCTTCAAATCAGATGGATTTGCATTGAAGAAATGTGCTGTGTGTCTTATCTAGAATCTTCTCACTTGTTGTATTTTCATCAGCTAGCTGTTCTGGGTCACTATCGTCAAACTTGATGTCTTTAAACCATGAAGGCTCGGAGTGTCCCTCCAGGGAGGTCACACTGTCCGAATCTGGGGACGGAGTCTCAGAGAACTCTGTGCTCTACAAAATAAAAGGAATAATTATAACACACTGATCAAGTAGTGACATTACTGTGCAATCTGTATTTAAAACGGACCTGAAGAGGGCGATACAGTGCGTACTCATCACGGAAAATCTGATCGTGGTGAGTAACACAGTCAAGCCAGCGTCCATCAACCAGAGCCTGTCCAATAGCTATGGCCTGGGCCCTGTTAGGAGGGACAAAAGGCAATGTTTAAGGGGTTATAAATAAACCTGTGTTTTGAGAAAAGTTCGATTTTAACAACGGTTGTGCTGTGTGTAATGGTTAACGAGTGGTTCACAATCATTTTACACACCAAGGCTCAACGTTATACTATGCATCCTATCCTAGTTTTCAGGCATCTTTGGTGACTATCTTGCTCCAGCATCAGTGCATACAGATTCTTAAATTTCTATTTTAGTCATGTACAAGTTCAAAAGTTGTTAATTAGGAGTCTTGTTGTCACTTATATACTTGCCTAGTAGAAATGGTGCCATTTCGCAAGAGCCAGTTTACTAGATCTTTACCCACAATGCAATTGGGGTAAGTACGCAGCCAGTAGCGGTGGTCCTGGAATTCCATGCCGGTATTGCTGTGACAGATTTTCTTCCACAAGTCTTTTAACTGAGATGAATCCTACAAAAAGGATTTGAAAATGATAAAGGTAAAAGAATGAAAGTATAACACGTCTGAATTCATTACAGCACTTCTTACGTCCATATTACGAGCACAGCATGGAATGTAACGTTCAGAGCCACTGAAGAATTTATAACATTTCTCAATATTCATGTGCTAATAAAACCTCCACACCGAGCATATACTGTAAACAGGAAGGGTTTTTGGGGAAAAAAAGTAAGCCAAGGCTGATTCAGTCGTCTAGACATCACAATCTGGCTCTTGTCATTGATTATCTCATTACAACAAGCAGTCAGTCAGTTCCCAAAGCTGATGTGTTGAATCAGGCAAAATGAGCAAATGTAAGCATCTGACAGACACCGAAATTGGGATGTCAAAAGATCTACACAAGGATCCGTTGTCAACATCTTGTCAAGTCCTAGTGGAGGTCATGCCTCAACAGGTCTGAGCCGTTTTGGCAACTGTTGGGGTAGGCGGTTCCAACACTATGGCTGATCGGTGTGTGTGTGATTTTTTTTATTTTATTTTATTTTTTTTAAATGGAGTGAGATGTGTACCAAGAGGATCTTGCGCTCCTCTTCACCGTGATCAAGTTTAGGTATCACTCGGCTGGTCTGGGGACTCACGGAACAGTCGTATGACGGACCCATGGAGCCTGAACGGTCCAGAGACAAGTTGGTCACGCTAGCTGATCTACAGAGAGCAAAGTCAAACATGTGAACTTTTATTACGTCCATATACAGGTCATCAGCAGCGAAATAGCAACAAATATCCTAATTATGATACACAACATGTATGTACACAGCACACAGGTATTAGGATCATTTAGGAAAGGTTTCGTGAGCAAAGGGAGAACAATCAAACAAGCTGACCAGTGAGTTATTTGTCACAATGAGGAATCAGTTCTAAAAGCATTAAGAAAATTATCATTAGTGTGATCATGTTGCCCAGCCCCATGTTTAATCATCATACATAACAGCATAATAAACACACACACACACACACACACACACACACACACAAACCTCTTTCGTGCTGGTGATTTGCCCAGATCTTCTTGCACTGCAGACAATCTAGAGTTGAGCCCACTATTTTGAGACTCTGGATGAATCAAACTGCAAGACGACACAAACACACAGACGACAAATAGACTAAAATAATCATGGTAGTGACTATGTCAATTCCTGCTACCTACAAAGATTTGGTTAGTAAAAGACATGCACATCATGCATGACAAATGTTGCATTAGCTACATCTAGAACAAAAAAAAGAAAAAAAGAAAAAAATAAGACAGAAAAAAACCCCTAAAAGGTGCAAACACCAGAGACTCACTTCTTCCTCATCCCAATGGGAGTTTTTCTATGCATGAAGAGAAAGGAGAAAAGATGTGCTTTGAAAAAAAGTCAGCCGAACATGAGCAAGAGGCAACATTTTACACACACACACACACACACACACACACACACACACACAGGCCTTATGAATAGATAGAGGAACCAAATGTAACTGCATTCAAACACTTCTGCTTTTCAGATGGTTAACAGAATGGAAGCGGAGATGAAGTTCAAGTTTATGACCGGCCACAGCTAATATTTTTCTGAACATAAAACACTGAAGCAAAAATAAAATAAAATAAATAAATAACATGGCATAAAAAAAACAAAAACATCACAAAACTCAGATTGATTTTTTCTTTTCTTCTTTTAATTTGCCCATTTTTTTTTATGTTCACCTTTGCCAGGTAAGGTCCTCCTCCAGGAAGATGTTGCGGCTGGCTTTGCGTCCGCCGACGGGTGTGCGAGGTTCTGTGGGCTCCAGCACACACACGGAGCATGGGGAGTCTGATAGTGCAGACAGATCTTCTCCAATACATGCAGAGTCAGCAGAGTGTGCATAGCTCAGTGCAATCTTGCGACAGTATGTGCATGCCCGTAAATCCCCTATATCAGGAATATGCACAAATGATAGAGATATTCAGAGAAAGACAGACACAGAGAGAGAGAAAGAAAGCGAGAGAGAGAGAGAGAGAGAGAGAGAGAGATCTATTTAACTGGGCTTCAGTGTAATGCTGTAAATCATGATGTCTGTCTTTCTGAACATTGCTTATTATTTTACTTTACATTTTCTAACTACACATAATGAACAGGAGAAAACCTGCCACATCAAGAGAAAATTACCACATCAAGTCACAAATGGGACAGGAGGGCAGAATAATTTGCAAACTTTATCTAATATTTTCGCCTATGAACCTAGATAGCTCTTTAAACATAAAGCAGAAATGGGAATTGGAAGTAAATATGATAACACAGAATACAGGAGAGGAAATATGTACTGAACCAAACTTAGTGACTCAAACAAAATGAGGGAAGACCCAGTAATCCCTAAGTAGTTCTGAACACCAGTGATGGTGTCAAAGATAAGTGTACTAGTGTACGCTGTCGAGCACAAAGTAGAAACCACACTAACATACTTTGGCTATGTCTACAGTTACAGACCTTGGAAAGATGTAGATGTTCTCCTTAAGGAACGGTTTTAGCAGAATATTCCACAAAATCTTATGGTGGCACTATTAGGAGGAACACCTGATGGTGTAAAGGGGAGGTGTAAGAAATATCTTCTAGGAATATTCCTTCAGAGGCCTTGAAATGTGTAACAATTAAATGGATGATCCAAGACATTTTGTATGGAGCCAAAAGATATGGGATATCTAGTAGATACAGCAAATAACTCCAAAACTCAATATTTATATAAAATAAAGTGATGGGATCCGGTCATGGATCTATTAATACAGGAAGGGATTTTATTTTTATTCACTTTTATATTATTTCTTATACCCCTGTATTTATATTTTCGATTGGATCCCTTTTGTTATTCTGAATTTAAATATACAAGATAAAGTATGAAAGCGAAAAACTGTCTTTGTATGAAACCATGTTTTAATCTGGTTTAAAACAACATAGAAACCAAGTAAATCAAGTAAGCCACAAGGCTTAAAACTTTTCTAAAATGTGAAAGCCCTTTAAAAAACAATTTAACAATTCAAAAATGCCAAGGTGAATGAAATGCAAGACATGCACATCACCATATATATATTTATATTGTGGGTTTGTTGAAGTTGCGATAATATTGCATTAACGTGATCGCAAATTACCGCGATTAAAAGAAAACAGTGCCATTAACGCAAATTTTAATTTGGCCCTCCGATTCACCCATAGTTTATGTTGAGGCTTGGACATCCAGGAACCTTTCACATACTATCTTTTATGTACTAAGTATTCGGACGCACTACATCGTGTCGCATACTAACTAGTATGGGAGTATGGCATTTTGGACGCAGTCTAAGTTTAAGTGATGGTGAAACATCTGTTAAATGGTAAGTTTCATTTCATTTGTGTTTTGTATGTTCAGTACTGCCTAGTATGTGAGTGAATAAACTCCCTTACCATTTTC
>JAOVVF010000047.1:25053485-25067251 GCA_028565595.1 Duopalatinus emarginatus
AAACACGTATAAAAATCAGTTGCTAATAAAAATTAAAATAAAAAAAAGAATCTGTTGTTTCCACAAAAGTGAGTAATATACACAATTAACATATAAGTCACACTGACTGAGTTTCCTGACAGATTCAGAATTAAAGCCTGACTGGCAGGCAGCATTGGCTGCTCATTTGACAGACAAGATAAAATTCTATATATATATATCTCGTTCGTCCCCTCAGTGGCCATCCTGTCAGAACTGCCTGCCAGTCAGACTGTAATGAGGAGACACTCATATATAAAAACAAGATCTGCCATATGACATTTTAAACACGGATTTGAAATGGTGCCTAATAAAAAATGTTTTTTTCAGAGGAAAGTCTCGCTGGTAATAAAGCAGATGCATAACCAAGCAGAACCACCACATCATCCTAGTGATGAAATATTTACAGTAAGGAAAGCACACAGACATACACGGGCATTTACACTGAAAGTGAAGTGATTGGCCTACTGTGTTTGCACACAGAGCGAACACACACACCAAGGGGCAGTGAGAGGGGTGGCTTCTGTCTAACGTAATGTCCCTGAAATATCTTATATAAGCACATAATGTGTCAAAGTAGGTGTTTCACTGCACGGATGGGTTAAATGCAGAGGTCAATTCCACTGTGCATTGGTCAGAAGAGTAACTCACACATTTTTTTTTATTTATAAGTCATGAAAATGGGAGGATTGTTTCTTAACTACTTACCTGTGTATCCCATAAATTTGCCAGGGATCTCCTGGTTGCAGCAGCGGCTGCAGAATATCTGGCCACAGAGACGGCAGTGGTGGCGCCGACGGAATGTAGTAAACTTCTCATTGCAGTCGTAGCACTCTTTACACTGGCTGTCCGGCATCCAGTACTGCTTCAGATCGCTGTCCTGTCAACAGCAGTTCACACAGAATTAAATGGAAAAAAAGAAGTCATCACATACACACTGAAAAAACAAGACGTCTGTGCAAATTGCAGACAGTGTGTACATGGCCCTCCTGATCGACAGAGACACAGATATCACCATCACAAAGGAATGCGTCACTGTGTACGGTTGTATCTTGCAGACAGGAAGACCGGTGAAGACACTGATAGATTTTCTATAGATTTCATTTATCCTGAGATTTTTTATGTTTAAATTTCCAGCTCAGTTGGCACTTTAAGCACCAACACTTTTTCAATAAGTTACTGTTCTTGTAGAATTCAATTAAAGATCTTTATGCTGACCAGATTGTTAGATAATCATGTACATGTCAATAATACAGAATTTATTTTAAAAAAAAAAGGTTTAAAAAAAAAAACTGTAGTGTTAAATACGATGCAGTCGAAAAATACCTTTGGTGCAACCAGTGCAAAAAGTTAAAGGAATGTTTAGATATAAAGTCCCTGGACAAACTATTAGGAACAAGCCGATTGTGTAGCCACAGTACAATGTATAAAATCATACAGATACAATCATGACCAAAACTAGACAGTTGAATATAGAATAAACAGCCTGGTTTGATGAATCTCCATTCCTGCTGAGGCACACAGCTATAAAGGTCAGTATTTGGTGCCAACAGCTAGAATCCAGAGACCCAACCTGTCTTGTGTCAACAGTCCAGATTGGTGGAGGTGGTATATTGGTGTGGGGAATGTTTACTTCATACACTTTGTGCTGTCAAAAACCAAATAATTATCGCTTGAATACCAAGCATATTGGTATGCTGATCACGTGCCTTGCTTCATGGCCACAATTTATTCATCTTTTAATGGTTACTTTCAGCATGATAATGCAGCATGTCACAAAGTAATAACCGTCTCAATCTGGTTTCATGAACATGATAATGAGTTCAGTGTTCTTTAGTTGTTTTCCCAGTCACGAGATCTGAATCCAATTATACACCTTTGGGATGGTGTAGACTGAGATTCATAGCATGACAGTACACCCAAAAATTCTACAGGAATTTTGTGATTCAATCAATCGATCAATCAATCGATCAATCATGTCAACAAAGACCAGAATCTCAAAGGAATGTCTCCAATTATTGTTCTTAAGAATTAAGTCTACAGTACTAGTATAGTATTTTTAATAAATTGTTCTGTGTCCATTATTTTGTAGATATGCATTTTCCTGTTTGTAATCATTTTTAAAATCAGATTTCAGCCTCATGAATGCTGCCAATCATGGAAATCTGCCTGCTTAACTACATAACCACTGAAAAGCAACTGATTATCTATACCTGGCTCTTTCCCTCCATGATCTCCTTCAGTCTCTTCAGAGCAGTACGAAGTTGGACTGCGGTTCGTGGGTCATGGCTGCCAAGGGGAGTCTCTGACTTCCGTCGTCCTTCTGGAAACAAACATAGACAATATGAGTGATGTGAAAAATTAGAGACGCTATGAGTGAACAGGCAAATCAGAAGATCCACACCGCTCATGCTTACATCAAATTCAATCTGACTCATTCACCTCTTTCAAAACAATGGTCACATACCAACTCATGATCTGATGGGAGCCCTAAAGTCAAAAACAATGACAGCTATTGTGAATTGTTACCACGAGCAGTTTTGTGAACACAGAAAATGTGAAAAATATTAATTCAAAAGTAAACTGCAAAAACAAAAGGAATGTGATGTTATAGTGCAGCTTTTCGAGTGTTGTTCAGCCAACAATAGCTGTAGAGTAATGATAAATGATTATTAAAGGAGGAATAAATCTTCTAGTTGATTATAATGTGACATGCTGGAAGAACAGGGGTCTTCAACTGGTGGATCACAGCCCAGATATGGACACAACAGAGTATTGCAAAGCGAGCTAAGTACTTGAAATATACTTCAGCAGAGCTAAAGATCCTCTGTTATAGTTTATTCAGTCAAATGCATTTATGTAAAGGATTTATCTGGCAGTAGATCAACAGACTAGAGACTAGCCAGAGATATTAGATCTGCAAGACGAGTGAGATTTTCATAGATGATATTCAGAGATTCGTTATTTTGATTTATTCTCTGGACTGATCAGTGCACTGATTAATGACTGAAGAAAAGAATCGCAGAAGAAACAAAATGTTTAATGAGAAATGGATAAAGAGGTATGTGGTTACTCTTGCCATGTTACAATCCAAAGCAGATGCGTCTCATAGAGCTAGGCTGAATTACTAACATGAAGCATGGACATGAAACAAAGCAAGAGCACTACACACTAATTTATAGCCATGAACCGAAAGTGATACATTGTTGTCAATTGTGCAAGTTTTATATAACTGGAGCTTAAGACATTTTAGTTGAACACCCCTGATACAAAAGGTTAAGTTTCAAACCACACACATGAGACAGTATTATAGAGAGTGGTTGTAATCAAGCACCAAACCATTTCAGAGCACCAGCACACACATCACACTTTAAAAAAACCCACAAACACACACACACACACACACACACACACACACACACACACACACACACACACACACACACACACACACACACACCAGAGGACCCTCACCTTCCCAATCCACTGTGAACAGAAAAGAAGATGAACAATGTTAAATATTTAGGCTTGTAGTTAAGGAACCTGCCTTGGGAAAAAGAAGGTCCCAGGTTCGAGCCCCGCAAACGACTAGCCTCGGCTGAAGTGACCTTGAGTAAGGAGGCTTTGGATAAGGGGCTGACCACTGCACTGGGCATGGGTGCTCACTGCCCCCTAGTGTTAACTAGTGTGTATGTGTGTTTCACTGCACAGATGGGTTAAATGCAGAGGTAAATTCTACTGCATCATGGTCAGAATAGTTTTCACTTTCACTTTCTTTCTGGAAAACAGGAGCTTCTAAAGCCACAAACGCAAATATTAATATATTTTACTATCTGTACATTTCCTTAGAATAACTGAAACAACCAGTATATACAGTGAGGTCTGAAAGTCAGGGACCACACGGAAATTCTCTGATGTTTTTTTTATGTAAATAGGAAATAAACAGCTGCAATAAATTTTAAGTGTTTAACATTTTACATGGATTGTTTTAAATATCTTGATTACTTCATTAGTATAAGATTCTGCAGCATTTTTAGGTCTTGGTCTAAATGTAAACAAATATGAGATCTTGACCAAACCACAAAACCACAAAATGCGTATGTTCATGTGACACTCTGATGGATTTGATCTTAAATGGATCGTAAGGTTTTGGGCTACTTGTGGAGTCGAGTTTGCTCTCATTAAAGCAATAAATGGGGATGTACCGAGTACAAAGAAATTCTGAAATTCATATAAATATGTTAAAGATTTTACTTTTCACTTATGTTGTTGTCAATAATATAATCTGCTATAAAAATGCTCTATTAGATCTCAGATATTTGGACCTTGGGCACTGTACATATACAACAAATAAATCTATTCATGTTTATATTGTTGCTGTATTAATCATGCACATGAAAATAAAAGTCTCTAAAAATGGCACTTCACAGCCACCTACTGGTATAAAATTGTAGTGTAGCTCATGGTTACATTTGCACAGTCATGCCCATGGATATACACTTTTCTGGATATACATTTCTGACACTAAATTACACTCTTAGTATTCATTCAAGTTAGTGCATGAACATATTATTATTATGGCTCGCTCCTTACCAGTGGGGAAGCCTGTAGGCAGTGGGAGCATTTTCTATTTTTGTTTTAGTACACAAACATATTAGCTTAGTCACAACACCGACATGACAAATTCCATTTGTAGTTGCAGTTTTACAGTAAATCTTAGGCAAGTTTTTTTAGGCCTAACAGCATCTGTAAATCTGTATGCTAAGATTTAACTTTTAAGTTTTACATTTAAAAAAAGCACGACCAGCGGAATATGTAGAAGAATCTAGAAAATCTACAGCATGCAAGCTAGTATGAAGAAGTTAAAGATATTCAAGATATATTGTATTATTATTATTATTATTATCGTAAATTATTATTGTAATTGTTGTTGTTACTGGCATGAGAGAGTAGCCATATTATGCCATATTAAGTCCTGAACTAAGATCTGAAAAATCAGGGTGATGTAAGCCTTTTATACATTATCGTATAACGCGTTAATGCAATTTAAAAAAGCCAAAACTACATTAAGTCAATAATTATTTGTTATGTCACGTAGCTGATAACACATAATAAATTATAGCTACATGGCTACCATTGTAAAAACAAATAAAGCCAAACAAAGAACAGCATTTCAGTAAAAGGTTTTAGCAACCTCAGATAAAAAGTAAACACATTTGCATCCTGATGAACACATTGTTTTCAATAGTAGTTCCAACAGTTTTAAAGAAGCCACAATTCTCCACAATATGTAAACAAAGGACCTGATTACATAAAGTTATTACTTTTTACTAGTTATATTTTTTAGCTGAGACGTGACAACACCTGTTTTAAAAAAAAAAAATCCATGTTGAGTAAAACCTGATTCAAAACATTTAAAATGTCAATACGCAATCTGACAAGTAGTATTTAAAAACAAATAAAAGGTCAAACAAACAAATAAATAAATAAATATCAATAGCGTTCAAAAGGTTATCAACCCGTTTTTGGCACCATCATTATTTATTATAGCAGATATTTTATATAGCCAGATTATATATGGCTATTTCACCAATCAGCCAACTCCACAAGACCATATAAAGGTGTCCTGTGGTATCTGAAACCAAGACGTTAGCAACAAATCGGTCGGACCAGACAGGCTAGAATTCACTGCCAAGCACTTCAGTAAGACCCTTGACTTGACCCTATCCCTCGTTCACCGGTTCTTCTTCCTTGGACTACTTTAGGCAGGTATTAACCACTGTATACCTAGAACATCCCACAAGACCTGATGTTTTTGGATGCTCTGACCCAGTCAATTAAACATCAGAATTGGCCCTTGTGATTTACAGTTGCCCATTTTTCCTGCTTCCAACACACCAACACACCTTAAGAGGAACCATTGTTATGAGATCATTAATTTGAGTGATTTTTACAGTGTTAATGCCGTGTAAATGGAGTAAATCCTCTATAGAGCATGGGGTATAGTTAAGTTTGCGTGCTTTAGTTTATTTTCCGCGTTTCACTCTTCTGTATTTTTATAAGTAAAATAATCCAAATGACAAAAATGACAAATGAACATGATACTGGTAACGTTTTTTTTAAATGCTTGGTAAACATTTGCATTGCCTCTACAATGATATTATAGCTTTCTCTTTTGTTTTTTTTTTTATTATAGCATTCTTTTTGGAAATGTGAATTTATATATCCTGATGTACTAAATCCTCTGGTATTAGGGTTGTACAGTTATTATACTGATCACTTCTGATGCACATCATCTTCTCCTCCTCTTTTACCGTGTCCATGACTGTCTCAGTTTTCCACGAAAAAATACAGCAAACAGCTGAGTGTGCAAAAGATCCATAAATGTCCCCGCAGTTTGCAGAAGTTAGTCAGACCTTATGAGATGATTTCCCTTTACCACTGTTTCCTAATAAAACTGTTTCTTCATAAAAACACACAAGAACTGTTTTAAATTATTACTCCTGTTACATCCAGCAAAGATTTTCCTTCCACCATTTCACATCAACCATTCTGCATCACTAAAGCGTTAAAACAAATCGAAATGCTAAGCTAACGATATAAATATTGCAGGTTGTGCTAGTCAAGTGACTGAACGATCCCAGTTGCACCACTTGTTAATAATGCAGAAGCATGTGTTTTACCCGATGCTGTAGAAGTTCTCCTGAGCAGGTCCGAGTGTTTCCGGTGTGTCCCAGAGCCATGTGTGGACAGTGAGGCACTGGCCCAGCTCCGGCGCTCCCCCTGTGGTGATGGTGCAGCAGATTCGGATTTCTCAGCCGCTGAAGGAGGACGACCTTCCTCTGTGTGCACACCAGTAGGAAAGCAAGAAGATTGAAATTCAGCCCCAGCCACAGAAACACATCATTAATGCTGGGATGGTTAGTTGTTTCAGTGGAATCTCACCCACCGCTGCCAATCTGCTTTTCCCTGCATTGCGATTTTTTTAACATGTCCTTGCTGTGCTTATATTTTTTTATATAACAAGGGCCAGACTTACCAAGCTTTTTTGCTGGTGCATTGTTTGCACCTGACTTTTCTAAAAAGAATAAAAGGCAGAAATTAGATATTAAATCACTGTGTAATTACATTTTCTCCTGGTTTAAGTTTTTGTTTTCTAAATTAATTATTATAATTAATAATTGTTAGCATATGTTGATATAAAGGTAAAAAATACTCTAAATGACACACTTTATCTGGTTAACCAAAGCTAACTAGTTTCCTCTCATTATATTTACTTTTAGTTTTTTTTATCATCAGTTCCCTTTTACAAGTGTTCTACAAATGCTTGCCAAGATGTCTACATTCAAAAACATCAGTGTTGACCACACAGGCCTTTTTCCAGCTCTGTTCTAATATTACTCACTAAGAGGAAGAAATAAAGTTTGGGGGCTGGAGGCTGGAGAACCACATGACTGTGCGTATGACGTTCCCATTGTGTTTATGGCACTGCTCCATGCCCATCACATGTCATTGTTATCATCCAGGTGTTAAGAAGTCCCAGATTTTTGATAGACTTGTGAAAATAAAAATACTGTAAAGCCGAACACATAACAAAGCAAACCCTACATCTCACATCTAATGTTTATCATACACGGTCATATGAAAACTTGGGATACGGTGCAGTCCCCTAAGAGTAAAGTTAGTATCTAAAACTGTCTGATCCAGATATTAGCAAGGGCAAAGGTTCCCAGGAAGGTTTGTAAAACCATTATCAGTCACCTTTGTTGAACCGGAAGAGGCTGACTAAGGAACTGTAGGCCGAACGCAGAGGAGGCTCTTCCTGATCCGGGCTGAGAGGTTTAAAATGAGTCAGATGGGATGGGCTGGTCGGAGACAGGGGCGGCTCAGAGTTCCAGTCCAGCGTGGATGAGGACGATGTGGACTTGTCATCAGCAGCCATATTGCTGCCCCTGTAAGACATAGTAACACAAGAGACTGTAGCGTCTGCTAGGCAGTAAGACAGTTCACATGATGCCAGACTTTTGTGCAGGGCCACAGGTTATTAAAAAAATATACACAAAGTGCCTAGTGTTTATAAGGAAAGAAACTAAAGTTCTCTCTTATTCATGTTACCACTGGCCTCTTTATTTAGTTCCAGGTTTGAATACCTGAAACATGGCATACAACACAAACCCTTTGACCTCACACTGAGCGGTTTCTGTAGGTAAAACCTGGAACTGTCAACATTACACAATCACATCTGTTATGCAGTCTATTAACTGGAAAGGTAGAAAAATGATTAATCTGTTCAGAGCAGATGAAGGATGCTGCATAAAATTCTTACATAGAAAAAACATCAAGTCAGGTGTTCATGAACTAGTTTAACCTTGTCCACATTACAACCAGACAATGTAGTATCTGTCTTATAGGACACCCAACTTTTTCTAATGTTTTGCTCGTTCTCCTGTCACTTTATAGATATCAACGTTTTTCTTTTCTTAAATCAGAAGACATGTGCATGCTATACAAAACCCCAACACAAACAGAAAAACTACACCCAGTAGACCTCTAGTCTCTATGTGGAAATATTCGTGGGAAATTAAAAACTTTTCCCAGTTAAAAGGAAGCATGTGTACAGAACATCCCATAGACATAAGTATGTATCATCAGTCAAACCCCCTGTGTAACAAAAAAAACTCTCACAGGGGTCCTTACTTTTCATCCCAGAGTACGTTTACCAGGCTAGTACAATCAGTCAAATATTAAGCACTCTATATCATCATGTTCATACATCATAAAGTTATAAGAAGTGGCTGTTAATAGTTAATAATAAACTGTATTTTTTTTTATTACATATAAAGTGACACATTTCAAACCTTTTTTGTTTTAATTTTAAAATCAGGTATCTCCAATTATTTGAATATTTAATTTTAAATTTTTAGTAATTTAATAATTACTGTTCTAACAGTGAAGATGCACAGAATCCAACATGAAGTCCAGTGTGAACTTTTTAGCAGCCTGTCATGGTTTGGGGAGCCAAGTCATCTGCTGGTGTTGGTCCACTGTGAGTCCAACCAGGAGAACACTTCATGCTGACATGTGAAATTTCTAGCAGGACTCAGCACCTGGCCACAGTGCCAAAAACTACTACCAATAGTTGCTGACCATGATATTACTGAGCTTGATCGGTCAGCCAACTGTCTGAACCTGAACTCTCTAGAGAATCTGTGTTGTTTTGTCAAGGAAAAAAATAAGAAACACTGAACCCAGCTATACAAGCTGAAGGCTATTACTATAAAAAAAACCCCTAGGCTTTAATAACCTTTCAGCAGTGCCACAAGCTGAATGCCTCCATGGCACCTTGTTGCAGTAGTTTGTTGTAAAGGAGCTCCAACTAATTATTTAGAGTACCATATAAATCGTACATGCCTTTTCTGTTAGTTCTCATATAATATTCTGATAATATCATATACAATGAATATAAAATATTAAATTACGAACAAGCATAAACTTGTCGAGATACACTATAAACATAGCAAGAATAAGAATCTCAATATTCCAATGAACATTTTCTTCGCTTACATTATCACATATTTGTGTGACTTCATTTCAGGAATGACACGACATTAGCGGCATCATTTAATGCTTTTCTCACTCCCAATAACTGTGTTAAAGATATACTATCTAATAATAAATATGACATCAATGTGCCAGTGGGACCATAGATGACCACCGTCATAAATAAAGACACTATTAATCATTCTGTTAGTATTTAAAAAAAAAAAAAAGAGTAGAGGACAGAGGACACAAATATAAACACGTATGTGTTATTTAGTTAACTAACATAAGTGTAACCATTTCAATATGGTTAAGAAACCACAAGTTGGGGCTGCCATGGCCTAGTGGTTAGGGATCTGGAAGGTCCCGGGTTCGATTCCCACAACAGACAAGACACGACTGAAATGCCCTTGAGCAAGCCCCTAACACCACCCCCCTTCCCCCCCCATACACACCTCCGATTGCTCCCCAGGTGCCATGGTTTGGGGCTGCCCCCTGCTCCGGGCAAGTGTGTTCACTGACCACTAAGTGTGTATTTCATTGCATGAACATGTATGCAGAGGCCACTTTCCTGTGTGTCCAAGCACAGAAGGCAAATAGCTCACTTTCACCTTCTCCTTAAAAAAAGGATCCCCTGCCTTGGCATCAGAAGGTCCCGGGTTCAATCCCTGCACCCGACACGACTCGACTTAAATGCCCTTGTGCAAGGCATCTAACCCCGTAACTGCTCCCTCAGTGCTGCAGATAGAGCAGGGGCTTGCTTCTGCATCTACTCAGGGCATGTGTTCTCACTGCCCCCTAGTGTTCACTAGTGTGTGTTTCACTGCACGGATGGGTCAAATGCAGAGGTCTATTGCACTACACTGTTGTCTAAGAGAGCAGTTGACGTCACTTTCACTTTCACTTTAATATAAGCTCGACAGAAGAATTTCTGCACAGACAGAGAAAGAGAGAGAGAGAGAGAGAGAGAGAGAGAGAGAAGGAAGAGGACTTCCGGTGTGCCTTAAACACAGATATATCCCCGACAAAGCACTAATGAGTATAATATCTACCTAAAGTCAGACCTGAGATCGGATATCATATCATCTGCACTTTGTTTTTATTGATCTGACACTAACTAATCCCCATCAGATAACAGTCACTTCCGGTTTCTTTCCTGCTTAAGAACCAACATTTCCACGTCTTAATGACTTACCGCTTAGTAAAGGCCACAGAGCCACAGTGTCTCAGTGAACAGGTCATTGTGATCGATCATTTAAAAGCAAAGCCCCTGAGACGCAGATGAACATCAGCATGGTGTATCTCCTCAGTCTCTCCTTCTTCTCACAGCAGCACAAAGTACAAGTCTGCTTTCACACTGCTCTTCACCACCACAGGTCATGTGATTCAGGGCTCGGACACCCAGACAGACACAGAGCCTGCTCATCACATGCAGGCATCACAGCTCTCAGCTTCATATACAACCGACCTCCCATTATTATTAACACATGACATTAAGCAGACTTTAGATTTGATTAAACATACAATCAGACCTGAAACTCATCACACCGGTGTTTCACTGCTAGCCTGCTAACATTAGCAGTTTTATCTCCATTCACTGATCACTGAGGCGGTCATGCAGGACTGCTACAAGAAGCTAGTCTTACATGACTAACATGACATTGAGCTGGATATCACTGTCATATAGTGATACAGTGATATGACACTAACCTGTCAAAACGTTAAAACACAGATCAGTTCAGATTCATCCATCTATAGCTAGATATTTAAATAAGCTAGGTTAGCATAACAGCTGGCTAGTTATCTAGCTATGATCTGTAGCTAACTATAATTCCCACAAAAGAATTAAACCATCACACTGTTAATATAAAAACCTCCAGGTGACTAGTTAACTGTCCCTGTAACTAAACAAACCTGGACTGACTGACTGACTGACTCACTGACTGACTGACTGACTGACTCACTGACTGACTGACTCACTGACTCACTCACTGACTGACTGACTGCTAGCCGCCTTCAGGCTACTAAACAGACCCCCGCCGATGCTACCAGCCAACTATAACAAAATCCTCCTCCTCTTACCTGTTTTGTTGTCGTCTCCTACAGCATCTATAACATCCACACTAAGATCAAACCTCGCTCAATACAGCGCAGTTTAATCCTCTTCACATGACCTGCCCTCAGCCCGCTAGCGAGCCAGAAAAGGGAGTCTCATCTGAGCAGACAGAAGCAATCGAACACGCAGTGCTCGAGCATTGTTTTTATCACGAGACAGGCATTACTCATCTATCTGAGCAAAACAAAGCTCACCCGTGCACAAAGCATACATTATTTAATTATTTATTTATTAACAAAAGTGTGCTTTTAGATTAAGCTACAGTGCTTAGGTTTGTTATTGAAATAAAAATAGTAGTAATAATAAAATTATAGTGATAGCTGGACTTCTGACCTGAAGGTTAAGTTCAGATCCCACCACCACCAAGCTGCCCACTGTGGGGCCCTTTAGTAAGGCCCTTAAGCCTCAAATGACCGGCTGTAGAAATGAGATACATGTAAGTTGCTTTGGATAAGAGTGTCTGCCAAAATTCCCTCAATGTAATAATATGATCCTGATGTTGTCTAATCCCTTCAGTCAGTCAGTCAGTCAGTCATTATCCACTTAGTCCGTCAGGGTCATGATTTGTCCAGAGCCTACCAGGAACCACTAGGCCTAAGACCAGGATACACCAATCCATCACAGGGTACCACACACACACACATTCACTCACACCTAGAGGTAAATTAGCACATTCAATTCGCCTACCATGGGACCCCAGGACCTGTTGGAGAGATTATATTTCACAGCTGGCTGGGAATATTGGGGTGCTTTTTTGGAAGCAACTGTAATTGAAAAAGTAATGGCTGAATACAAATCAAGTATCAACCAAGGTGAGACCACAGTCTTGTTCACTCCACTGTATTTAAGATAACTCATTAGAGTTAGTGGGCTAGTGTGCATCTATGAGTTATTTAGGTCTACTACTATGCATTATGTGCAGTACCATTTCAGTGAGCATGAAATCTCACTACATAAATACATAACAGGTCAATACCTACTGGTATAGAGTCATTTTAAATGTACCTTTCAGGTAGTTCAAAAATAAATCTGTTTTTCATGCTTTGTTTCATCAGTTTTTAATCCACATGGTCCCAGCAATAGATCATTTGATGTTTCAGAGAATCAGGGGTACAGTCATAGTAACCTATCGTTATGTGAAAGTAAAAGTGAACTTCTCTTTTGACTACTGTGCAGAGTGTTGGGCAGGCCCTATCCACAGAGGGGGCCAGGTACCATCCTCAAGGTCACGTCAGTCAAATATTGTCTCTTGCATGGATCAAACCGGGGACCTGCTGGTCCCAAGGCTGGTTCCTCAACCACAAACCTACAGCTTCCCACAAGTGTTTAATGTTTTAGCTTTTAAATAAATGTGTGGTATAAAGTATCTTATTGTTTGGTCCCAGACTTTTACTTAAGGGTAGGTTTGGTTTTGCTATGATTTACCAGGGAAGGTTTTCAGCATAAATATGCACGTTTTGGTTTATGGAACCTTTGTAGTGTGGAACACTTTCGAGAACTTCGAACATTGTTAACAAGCCTTAAAACAACATTCCACCTACCAGCACTTATTTCTCTAAACACTGTGAGAAGGTTCCTGTAAAACTAACCATAGGAGAACCATAGACTAAGCCTGGTTGAGTGATTTTCTGTTTGTTGGGGTGAAACAGGAAAAGAAAGAGGATCCACAACAGAAACCTTTACATTTCAAGCTTTCAATATAGGTATGTTAAGTTGCCCATGTGATATCAAGGGATCATCAGCAAGTACAGTAATTGTCACAGTGTTCAAATGTCAGGGTTATGCAGTCAGTTCATAAAAATTTAGACAAGGAAAACATTACAGTTATTTTAAAGTACATTGGATTTGAAATTTAAACATTAATATGAGCTCAAATTTCTTTTTACTTTAATGTTAAAGTATTTTAATTAAAATCAGGTGAAAATACAGCACTTTTTATATGTGCTCAAAATTGAACACATTTTAAAGTCATACTGAGGCATATTAAGGTTTTATTTTATTTCAGATCCAACATACAAACATCTAAAATAATGTGCAAATATTTAAGGGTCTGACTATATATGCTTAATGTATATAATTCTCTCTCTCTCTC
>JAOVVF010000047.1:25095370-25140638 GCA_028565595.1 Duopalatinus emarginatus
ATTCTAAGTAAGTATCAGTATCGGCAAGTACAGAACCAAACATACTTGCACTTGTACTTGGTTGGGAGATAAATGGTATTTATGCATCCCTATTATGAGGCGTTGCCTAATGAATGATACATATTTCAAATGCTGTCAAAGTTCATTCATTCATTTCCTTTACTTTTTGTAAATATTCTTTATATTTTATTAGCTTGTTTTGGGTCCTCTCTGATTCTCTCCATTTCAACAAGTGATTCAGGTAATTTAATGTAGCACTTATCTCAAAATATGAAATTAGTAATGAATTAGTAGCCAATAATGTTGATAGGTGCACATCATAAAAAACACATTTAATAATATTGCATATTATATTTTGTATGTGTAATAAGATTTCTTACTTTGAAATGATGATGGACATCCTGGTCCTGATGGATGGAAAAGTTTATTTTTTGGTCACACATTTTTTTTTGCATCACTTTTAAAGAATGACCCACATACATTACTGAATATTTTGGACTTGAGGAACTTACACTTACTAACTAAATAATATAAATCAGTGTCAATTGCAAGGACACAAAAACATTATTGCAAAACCGGGAAAATGCAATGCTTATCAGCAAACAGATAACCTATGCAGTCAAAAACCAGAAGGAGAGAAATGGGACCAGAACCACAATAACAAACTGCAATGCTCATTATTATTCTTTCCGGTTTGTTAAGGAACATGGAGGTATGTGATTCCTCCCTATCAGGCCACTAACTCAGATAAACAACAGACTATTCCTTTAAATGGGAATTCAGATTCTAAAAGTATGGTTTAAATGAAATATTGAATGTTTATTTAAAAACATCATAAATCTGGGGACTGGCCCTCATTTGGACCCCCCCATGTCTATACCATACGCTCATGTATGGTATCAACTGGAAACAAACTGATCTGTTGAGAACGATCTATAATACTGTCGCTGCATGCAGATGGTTTTTCAGATGTAGGTGATTAGTATAATGGTGACTGTGAATGTGACAGAGTTCATGTTTGTTGGCTGTTGTAGTTCACCGTGGCCGTGTCCGTAGGTCACAGTGTGTTCTGAGAGATACCACTACATGGTGTTGACATGGCAACCAGATACCAACAGCTATTTTTTGTAAATGCTTTATGTATCGTTCACAGATACTTTGGGAAAACAAAGTTTTGCAGTTTCCTACACTTGGTTTGAGGCCCATAAAGTTGAATCATATGAAGCATTTTCTATATGTATCGTCAGTGGATTTTATAATAGATATGAACACTGATTTACAAATGTAATGACATTATAACAGTTGTTGTAATATTTCTTAGTTTTGTTATTACTTTAAAATAAGATGAATGCATGTAGTTTTACTATAATATTAGTACTGCTGGGATTATGACTATAGAGTTATAGACTATAGTGCCAGTCATGCCATAAGCACATCTGCTCACTGTTAAAACTGCTTACTGGGCTGCATCAATAGTACATAGTTTCAAAAGTGTTAATTTTGCTCCTCAGCTTAATTATCAAACCCGTACTGAACTGAAGTGTATTATATTGAATCTCTGCATGGCACCACAGTGCTGAAAAGTACTACCTTTCTTGAAACCTTTATTTAATGGTGAAATATGAAACCTGGGCATTTCAATAACCAAATCGTGCTGATGCAGGAGTTTTATTATTTTTTTTATAATACCCATTTTACACAAGTGTCAGGGCTGCTGCCAGTGTAATATGTCTCAAATCCTGTACTTTTCAAATCATGCCTTGTATAATTCAGCTGCAGGGAGAGTTATTACAGTGTAATGCTGGAACAGCCAAAACCGTTCATACAAAATGATGCACCATGTACCAAACTTTTTGAAAAAGTAGTTTGAACTGGTAAAGAAAATGAGAAAACTATAATATCATTAGCTTTTGTGTGCCTGCTTGAAAATGATTGAATAAATGACTGAAACATCCCTTGGTAGCGCTGCACTGTGTCCAATATGTTCAATATGGTGTAATTAGTGTGGCCGTTCTTTGTGTCATGAGCTTTATATCTGCTTTTGCCTGCAGAAATGGCTTTCTCACAAAATGGCTGTGTCCAACAGATAAGTTAAGGGTTTTTGGCTTTCTAAAACATTTCTACTTGGTGCATAAAATCTTTTACTGTATCCACGCACAGAGAAGTTCACTGACAGGTTGTTTCCTTAGTTAATTAATACATTACGTCTTGAGTCAAGCAACTTTGAGTTGATTCTGATTTAAATTAGTCATTTTAAAAATCATTTATATGAGAATATTTAATTAAAATTAAGGGCCATTGAATGGCTTTTTTATTTACTAATAGTATTATAGTCCTGCATGCAGTTCTTTATTAAGATCAAAATGTTGACACAGTTACCAGACTCTTACGAGACAAAATAAAGTCAAATTTTAATCACAGTTCATGAAACTGCGCAGTGTAAGAAGTTGTGGTTTATTTACGAGCACTGTATATGAGTCTTTAATGATAACCAGGTTAAAATAATGATAAAGGACAGATGCCATATGCCATTGCTGGAAATGGTAGGGTAAGTGGCTGAGTGTGGGATGGGCATTTAATGGTTTTGCACTGAGATCAGACCAGACAAGTAAATCTGTTATGTACCAAATCATGTAGGAATATTGAAGTCATAAGCTAGGATAAAATGATGCCACACACTTTAAAATGACTTGGACATATTTCATCAGGAGCATGCTACATAAAATCAAACATGCATGATTATAGACTTTTGCCTTCAGCTTTAAATGGTTAGTTATTTAAAAACTGTCGGTAGTTAACAGCAATTAGTTTTAATTCCAACTCCAGTATATCAAATATAAGCATTGTAGTTCAAACAGACAATCAAGAAGGTAGAGACTTGAGCAGTCGGTCAGCACAAAAGAAAAGGTTGTGTGTTGCTCTTCTGCAGTCCAGGAGAATGCTCTTGGATGGCTGCCCTAGTGAACTGCATTATACTTCCTCCCAGGACAAAATGAGCACCCGTACTGTACCTGAACTTCTGTAAGAGGTCAAAGTCTTGTATCTGAATCACAACACATAATGTGTGTGGGTTTGTGGCACGTGTGCATGCAGTACTGGTGCCCATGTTGCCTGTTAAAGGCTTGTGTTCACTCTTCTATGATGTTATTGTAGGGTGCTTATGTGACTAACGGCAGAGTACAATGACATAATTGTACTGTATATTGTTTAAAAAAAACAAAAAAACAAAACAAAAACAATGATGGCTGAAAGTAGTGTGACATAATTTATAAGCAGAACAGTTAAACCGTAGGATTAGTAGGATAAAAGTAGGATTAGATCCTGGTTTAGGGGACCGTCCTGATTAATATGGACTAGTTTAGCAAAAATGAAGTATTTTGCATGTATTGATACAGAAATGATGACAGGTCTGCACTTACAGCCTGGACCTGGGTTTAATTCCCTCCATAGGCCTGTGTGGGTTTCCCTTCAGGTTTTTCCCTACAGTCCAGAGACATGGATCCAGGCAAATTAGAGATAATAAATATATTTATTTATTTGTAAATATGTATTTATAAATGCGAATGTGCCCTGTGATGAGTGCTGGAATAGACTCCAGGACCCTTCACAATCCAGTAGTAGGATAAGCAGCTTTACTTTACCAATAATAATGATACTTTCACCAAAAAATAATAGTTGTATGTCTAAAACGAAGGTAACGTATTAAAAAAGAGGTTATATTCTATAAAAAATGTTTTTGCATAAAAAAAATAAGTAAGTGTGACAGTCAAACCTCTTGGAAGAACTGTGGCAAATTCTCTAAGACACCCAGTAAAACTAACCATCTAACCTCCTCATAAAACTGTATAAACTGTAAAAAAGCAAATGATTGTCATATAATACTGACTTTTCTTAGTTTTTTTTTACTGTTTACTGCACATTGTTGTATTTTTCTTTCAAGTAATAAAGATAATACATTTCATTTCATTATTTTTGAAGTCATCTTAACTTTCCAACATCTTTAAATTTTTTTCATGTGCCTAAGGCTTTTGTACGATACTGTATAAGGAATCCCGACACTGTCAACATGTGGAGTACAGTGAAGTTCAGTTCTTTAGCTAACTTTCTATTCTGTCATTTCAATTGGACAATTATACAAAGGTAAGCTATAACTATACAAATCAAGACAAGTAACATACAGATTAAAATCACATATACTGTGGAAAATCTGGCAAACCATTTTAGCAGTTAGCACTAAACACATGAAATGCTGACTTACCAAATTTTGATTTGTTGTTATGGTCATTGATCTGAACAGATTTTCAACTTGTAGCAGTAATAACAGTGTTACAAAATCAGGTAACTAGCATTTAACTGTATGCCTGTTAGCAGCTTTTCTCCTGTTCCACAGCTTTTTCCATTGAAAAAAAAAGCATCTTCCAGATTTACCTTTCCGTCTCATTTTGCAGTGATTCGTGATTCATTCTGAACTATGAATGCGGGGTGTTTCTCTAAATAGGGTTAGCAGAAAGGATGAATGTAAACAGAACCGGTGCATCCATCATAATACATGTGCTAGTTAACAGTCGTTAACAGACAAATAACAGTGTGTATTACTGGTGTGCATCAGGACTGGGATCCCATGGGACCCACAAAAAAGTCATGGGAGTGAATGATTTCATTCAGATTTAAGGCTTGTGGAATACAAATTCCATTCACTATGCTTATTCATTCAGTGTTTCAGTCAGTGTTTCAGTCAGGGTCATGGTAGTTGAAATCGCGAATTTGTTCTTACTTTGGAACATAAAACCAACTGGGTTTGCAGGTTGAAATGTACATGCAGACAGAGCCTGAATTGGTCAGAATTTTTGTGGGAGTGGACAGGATTAGAGAAGGAGTAGGATTAAAAAGCACTGTATTCGGAGTTATAGTTTTACCACTGAATAGAAAATAAAACATCATCCCAAACCTATGAAATACGTAATCAATTGCAGGACTTTCAGCTACAGGAAGGTCTTAAATTTATGTGATTATTCAGTAAGACACTTGATATATAAGACAAAGGAAAGAGAGCTCAGAGCTCTGAAAGCTACAGTAAAAAGCCCCACCAGCAAACCCTGCTGTGAATACTCTTTCCATGACTGTCATTTGGAAGGTCACCTCATAATGCAGTGGTCTGTGTTATTGTGACACACTTATTTTCAAGAGCTGTTTCTGTTTCTCAAGACATAAACGGGTACAGGTTTCAGTTATGTACTAAAAGACTTTAATGAGGACTAAAGGGCATCACTCCTGAATGTTCCAGCTATTATTACTACTATCAAATTTAATGTGAAATCACTTTATCTCATCTCCCATCATTCCAAAAGTCGCTGATTCATTTCTATAAAGACTTTACACTTCAGAAGCTGTGCCATGCAGTTAATTATAATATACCATGACACCACTGAATTCTTGAATCTGATTGGTCAGAAGGTGTTGATTAATATTCTGTAACAGTAGTCCTGACAATAGTGCCAGCTGTAATTCAGATCACAGGTTTTTATTAATGTGCTCGTTTCTGTAGTAACGTAGTAACAGCTAATTCACAGGGATGTGTATGATCGATGCTCCACATAATCTAAGACTAATAATAAATGGATTTAAAATGTGTTATTATTAAACAAAGAAAAAGTTGTATTTAAAGTTAGCTTTGAGAAGATATTTATTTAATGTATAATAAATTAAAAATCTCAGGTATTTCCGGGATGTTGATTTGGGGTGGTCAATATGTTTTTCTCTACTATGGAAATGTCTTTATAACAGAAGACCAGGGTTTCCCTCTGATTTCTTTGTAACATAACTGTTTTTTTGTCTTTAAAAAAAAAAAAAAGAAAACCAACATAAAACAATAAAGATATGTTAAAATAAAGGATGTGAGATATTAGTTACGTTATTTTAAGAGATCAATCAGTTGTTCTCTTTACAGTTAAGAATAACTGATTAATAGTCAGGGCAATGGTGGGTTAATGGTTAAAGCTCTAGGTTACTAGAGGGTTGGGGTTTTTCACCCCCAGCAGCACCAAGCTGCTACTGTTGGGCCCCTGAGCAAGGGCCCTGTCTGATCCAAGGGCCCTGTATCATGGCTGACCCTGTGCTATGTTATGAACGTCTTAACAAGCTAGGATATACAAAAAAAGAGTTTCACTGCGCTGCAAAGTATATGGTGCCCCAAAGTTTGTTTTTTTGCCAGTTATTGACAGGAAAATATGATTATTGAGAACAGAGAATAAAACCAATATGTTATAATACTGCAGAAGGGTGAGGGTGGTAAACACAGTGAACAGTTAGATTAGTTACATTACAAATAGTGCATTACCAGTATATTTCTTTTACAAAGAAATGCAAAGGTTACTTAAATATTTCTTTCCATCTTACTCACACCTCAAATAAAATTCCTTTGTCCCCTTTTATTTTACAAAAAAAATATATCACGTTCTTGATATGCTGATGCTAGTATGCACCACACCATCCCACTGTGAATTATTTTCCTATAACAGCATGGTCCATTGTGTTGTTTTCCTTACATAGCTATGATTGATGATGAGGACAATGTAAAACTAATACTGCTGTGCTTTTTGAAAGAGATAGAGATTGTAAAAATGCAGAACAGAGCGATCTCATGGCTTGCAGTCGCATGTTTCACACACTCTCAATACATCATCCGGAAATCCCATGATTCACGTTTCCCTGTTGTGGGACTGCAGCTTAACTAAGCTCTGCTCTGCATGTAACAATATCTATTTCAACACAATTCCACAGGTTCACGTCATGCCAGTCAACTGCAGTGATGTCCTGGTATAACAGAGCGTGCTGACTTGTGCACACTGAGCATCTTCGCTGCCTTACACTTGTCCTACTGTATGCTGACACTGATTAATGTGTGCTGATGGCTTTTCAGTGAAATGAAATCTGCGTCCTTCTAGGTATACACAGAAATCGGGACTAATGATGAATGATGGACTCACCTAGGCTCCTCTGTGTTGATTTTTGTGATGGTTGGCCTGTGCTCGTGCCCAGATTGGACTTTACAGATGTTTCCTTCTCTCCCCTTGATACAGAAAGCACTACTTTAAAGCATGAAACATCTTTGTTGAGAGCAGAGAGATTAATGCTCATTCACAGCCAAAAAGACATCAAACCTTCTTGTTTGTGAAAATGTGCTACTTTTAAAAGATGTCTGGGGGAAAAAATAAAAGGGAAGATGCAGCTTTGAATAGGAATTCAGTGCTGCTTACACACACATTATTAAACATTAAGCACTTAAAGTCACATAGTCAGATGCTGACGTTAAAACTCACTTTCATCTCATTCGTCTTATTCTACAGTAACTGTTGTGAATGATTTAGTAACCACTAATATAAAAAGATAGCTGGGGAATATACAAATTATGTTGCAATGCAATGTCCTTATCTGTACCTGTATTTGGATTCAAACCCAGTTGGCATAACCTAAAGCAGGATGTATAACTATGATTTTTTTAATTAAATATAAATTCTTTCATTATGACCTCAGAAACACTGGGATACACTGGGAACACAGCTGATTAGAGGAACACAGCACAACACAACACAAATGATCTGTTTCTTATTTGTATTTGTATAAAATCCATTATCTCTACTATCCTGGGATTTTTTTTCTCTTCCGGTTGCTCCCACTGTTCTCTTTCAGTTGCCATCGTGGATCAAATTCACATCTGATCTGGCATAGGTTTTATCCCGGATGCACTTTCTGATACAACCCGCACATTAACTGAGATTGTTCCCGCCACTATGAGTAGAAAGGAGAGGGCCTTACAAAGCCTTACTCAGTGGAGCAGCCTGGTGCTGTCAGGGCCCGAATCCCTGATCCCTGAAGTGCTAACCCACTGAGCCACCATTTTCCCCCTCCAAGAGTACCTGGCAATCTAATGGGTTGAACAAAGTTTAATCCCATTCACATACTTGCTTTTACCTGATCTTGAAAACTTGTGATTAAGGCCAAGGCTGTACAGTCTGCATAAAGTTTCTACTAATGTAGTCTATTGTCCTATCAAATACATGAATGTATTAATAGCTTATGTTTCCTGTGTTTAACCCCTGTTGTTTTGGGTTGGGATGCTCACTGCAACTTGTTAACTGCTGGGCATGAGCCGACTCCTTTTATCTGTCAGAAGCGCTTCCTGTGTTTCCTGCTGCTCACCAACCTGCCTGAATTTCCTTTATGTAGTCAAATAGTCAAGTCTGCTCTCTACTCCTGCCCCACGGCAATGTGCTGGCGATTCCTAACCACGAGCCTGTCCTCTCTTGACACAGACGGTGTGCATGTGGATGTTGGAATAGACCCAGTCGCTTTGTTCTGCCTCCTGTTTGTTCTAGGCACAGGGCTTGTGTTATGCCTGTTATATCTGTATATTTTACTTCATGGAAGTACTTTATGTTGCACTAAATGGGAGCTATTGGATGGTAGGTTGTGCTTAATGTTGGGTATTACAGTACCACAGACGTAAAATCATTTCCTGTAGGCCAGTGACTAATGTACCATTAGTGGCTCTATGTAAAAAGTCAAACATTGATTGTAGATCATAGATACAGTTCTTTGGACTTTGATTTCACAGACTTCTGAGGGAATAGTAGAACGGATGTGTGACATTCCTCTTCATTTACAGCGAACGTTCTGTTCCGGAAAATGCGATTATTATGGCAGGTTTAGAGAGCATTAATGTGTTAAGGCCTAAGGTGAAATGTAACCCATTCTCCATGTTGATATTTTTGACTGGAACTTGTCAAGAATCATGTCAACAGTAAATACAACCTAAGAATTTCACTTATGCCAGTTGCTAACAGAATTACTCAATATGTCAGAAAGCATGATGGGGCTTGTTGTTATAGGATAGAATCTAACAGCTGGGTGGTGTGTTGCCTGTTCTAACTGCACAGTTAATTATATTTAAATAACAGAGCATTTAAAAGGGTTTAATTTATCCTATACCCAATTACTCAAACTACTTAAACTTTTTATGCGTTAACAATTTTTTTTATCAACAATCACATGTTGTACTTTTTTTTTATTTATCGCTATTTTTAATGTTACAAAAACCTGTTCTCTTACCTGCTTGTCTTTTTCCCCCTATTGGAAAAATTTCACCATTTCAACAAGTAGAAAAACAAGTACATTTTTGATCTGTTAATTTGGAGCATCTGCTTAACAAGTCCCTGTGTAAGTTGTTATTGTAGATTTGTTATTATATCTACCTCATTAAAATGAGTACACTAATATAAACCTTACTGACAGTCATATAGTCAGAGCTGTTGTTATAGAGAATGAATCAACACTTGTCGGAATTGACAGTTTGACAGTGTTGCAGACCTGCCAAGCTTTACGTAGTTTGCGCATAGGTGAAAATGTCATTTCACTGCATGTTGTACTGTGTATGATTATGCATGTGACAAATAAAACTTTGAATCTTGAAATCCATTGATGGCTTTGAGTTCAACTGTCTGTGCATCCGCGCACTAGACAACTCGTCTATGGGTGTAACCGCATTGGACAGTAACCTGTTGGGAAAAGAAGACTTAGACCAGTTTACACTCCTCTAATAGGCTACAAGCGGAAAGCCGGGAAGCTGTCAAATTGAAAGTAACTGTGCATGTCTAACCAGAGATCTTATACTACAGAGATATACCACTCTATAAAAATTAATGGTACAAACCCGTAAGTGGGAGCTATGTGCTTAGTAATAAGTTGTGATGAGAGCATGTGAACTCAGTCAATACTGATCATTGAATGTGTCTGACCTGTCTGACGGCACCATGCCATGCCATGCCGCGGTTAGCAGGTCAGGTGTTGTGTGAATTATTTTTACTTCAAAAACAATTAAAGTATAAGAAATAATATAAAATACTGTGCATGTTACAAAAGTCATAGTAGGCTAGATTTTATATGTGCACTTTTTTTTCTAGCAAAAGAAGTAAAATCAGATTCATTGACCAAGTCCGTTTTCACATACAACAGAGTTTGCTTTGGTAAATTGATGCATGGCAATAAATATAAAACAGGAAAGAAAAACAAAAGGATAAAAAAAGCTTATAGGAGTGCAGTAAAAATATCATGTGAGCTCGGGCAGGCCTTGTTCGGATCTATAGGCTGGTAAGTTATACTGTGGGCAATTGTCAAAGTAAACTCGGACAAGTATGAGACAGTAACACTTACAGTCTGCTCTCCTTGCTTCTCTAGTGCAATTTGATATGTAAAGCCTGTTGATAGCTCAAACAGTTTCAAAATGTATTCACGCTCAGAGAGACGTGATCTTTCACACGTTCAACACACTCTGTCCTGAAGATTTACCTCTGTGACTTCCATATGCCACGTAGTCTTACATATTTCATTTTGCTCATTATCATGAGCTCCTGTCCAGCTTGCTACTACAGACAGCTTTATAGAGTCAGCTTGTGTTTGGACTGATAACTGCCTAATGTGAATGTTGTTTGGTATTTTATGAGCTCTAGCCTGGCACTGATGTCGGAGGTTGAGTTAGCTAGCTGGCGCACTAGAGTCCTGTTTGCTTTGTAAGCAGCATAAATAAACCTGTGAAAGTCAGGGTTTGTCTTGCGGCTTGCCTCTTTCTCTCTCTCTCTCTCTCTTTCTTTCTTTCTCTCTCTTGTTCTCGCTCTCACTCTCTCACATGCTGGCAGTCTGCTGAGCTATCTGAGCTGCTGTGTGAGCTTGTGCGGTATGCTGTGTAAATTTTTGGTGCAGTGCAGCAGGCAGTATCGTAACGTCGCCCCTCTCTCCCTGTTCGCCTTTTTTGCAGCTTTTGAACAAGTGGACCAACTCCAGGCATTTCTGTTTAAAGAAAGCAATGTGTTGCTCTCCGAGTTTTCTACTCATCCATCCTCACTGGCACTGATAGTACTTTGTAGTCTTTTGTTTTTTTCCCCGGACACTTAGATGGCTTTGTCAACGTTTTCTGCTGACCTTTGAAAAGTTTGTGCTTTGTCTTTCTTATTGACTGCTATTCTAATGAGACTGCATTTCTGCTTGCAGTCAAACATGTTTAATAACAGGATACTTTTTCTGTAGTTCGGGTTGGTAATGATAACATTGTGCATAATTGCCACAGCAGTGCTTAAGTGTGGGTTTACGCTTAATTGCGTTTATTTCAGACTTCTATTGCTGTTTACGTTTTTGGCTCTAGTTGTAATTGTATATCTGTGCATCATGTTGTTTGGAAAATAACAGTGACTGGGAAAGAGACACAGAATTGGGCATGAAAGAAGAAATCACAATCAGTTAAGTGACCCGGGGTCAATAATAATAATAATAATAATAATAATAATAATAATAATAATAATAATAATAATGCATTCTCATTGTGACAAGATAAAAAAGGCAATCCTGACAATTTATATATTTTTTTGTATTTTACAGACACCCTTATACAGAATTACATTTATATATATATTTTATAAACAGCTGAAAGTGCAGAGCCTTGCTCAATGCCCAACAGTGGCAACTTGTTGGTGCTGGGATCTGAACTTAGAACCTTCTCAACATCCCAAACACTGAGCTACCACTGTCCAATAATAACAATAAAGACAATGATGATCATTGTTATAAATTAATTACATCACATATCCTGATTTTGGTTTATAACATATACACTACACATTCTTTCCCACAGTCCCATTTAACCACATGGCATTTTGTGCCTGTAGCTGCTGGTCAAAAGTCTGATAGTTTGTCTCAGCCAGACACAACAAGAGAATATGTGTTTTAGCCCTTGACATTTCTGGGAGGCCATCATTATCTGGCACTGAGGCAGTTTCCATTGGTGCTGCGTGAGAGGTGGGCCTTTTGAAAGGGCGTGAAAGGGTTTCGAGCTGGCATAGCCACTTCACTCAGTGAAAGTCAGGCGAAAGTGTTCAAGTTGAAGATCATATAATGGATAACACTGGTTTTCTAAAGATTGTAGAGAAGCGTGTACGCACCGCAATCAAAAATCGTGATGCCCTGGGTAAGTGCGGTGCGGTAACCACTCTTGTGATCCACTTTTATTAACAGCACTTCTATTAACATATCCCGCCCAGAGATGGTTTCTTTAATCTGT
Organism: Duopalatinus emarginatus; assembly: GCA_028565595.1. NCBI lineage: Eukaryota > Metazoa > Chordata > Actinopteri > Siluriformes > Pimelodidae > Duopalatinus > Duopalatinus emarginatus. The sequence goes on from JAOVVF010000047.1 coordinate 25,107,477, forward strand.
CAGCTTTTCCCTTATGAACTTTAAATAGCACTTCCACAAGGTACTTAACAGCACATTGAAACCTCAAAATGGACCCAGGGAGAGCCTTTACACCTCTGAAACGGAGTGAGAAAGACTCAGCAGGGGGTTAATTTGGAATCAGTTTTGAACATGCGGATGTATGAGCCGGGGAGTGAATGGTAGCTGGATGTAGTTGACCACAGCAGATCTGCTGATTACGGCAGAAATGTTAGATAGAGTCCGAACACCTTTCATTCTCTCATGTGCTGATATGCTGTAAACACTCCATGTATCAACGACAGAATCGGCTGCAGTCACACATAACTTCAGTTTGATTCTTGGCGAATGGTGCCAGACAGATAAAAGTAATCGCTGCATTGCAGATGATAAATCCTGAAGGTCAGGCTTTTTCTGGCATGTTTATGAGAAGTCTCGTTTTATTATTGCCATGGGAGAGGAAAGGATTTGATTATGCATGCGCTGCGTCCAGGTTGCTTTTTACCCCTCCCGGCTGTTTGTCCTGAGTATGGGATGATGCAGTGAGGGAGTCATAATTAAAGGGACTGTAAGTAAGAGAGGCAGAGGAAGCTCTTTGGACAGACCCACAACACTGAGGCCTTCATTCTCTGCCTTACACATTTCAGTGCTCCACATTTCATTTGCTGCTTGCTTCCAACGGTCTCACATACACACACATATGTATGGACACAGTCTCACCACTGAGTGACATGTGAATACCATGATAAGCAACTGATGTTGACCTGGCTGCAGATTTTTAGAATACACAACTTTAAAGAGAACAAACATCTCTCTCTCACACACACACACACACACACACACACACACACACACACACACACACACAGCATGCAATAACTCAGTCAGTGTGTCAGATTTTTGTCTGACTCATGGGGCCAAGACTGATTTCTCATTGAGTAGACAGAGAGAGAGAGAGAGAGAGAGAGAGAGAGAGAGTCCTGGCCTCAAATATTCAGAATTAATGTTGGTCTAGCACTAACATGATGTCTGTTGACTTCACCTACTGCAAGGTGAATACACAATAATAACACAAACACTCAAACCGCAGACATGATATTGGAGATTTCATGTCTCACTTGGAGTGGAATACAGCTGCTGGTTGCTAACCATAGCTTTTATATGAAAGGTTTATTGAAACATTGTATTCATCTTCAGTTGTTGCTTTATCCTGATCATGGTGCTGGTGAATATGGCGCTTATCATGGTAGCCTCAGAAACACAGAACTCTGGACAAATTAAGTACACTAATTTTGCTACTGGCATGTATTTGGGAGATGCGACCAAACCCATGCAAACTTCTACACCTGGAGTTCAGGATCAAACACTGGAACTGTAAGGCTTCGACACAACCTCTTGCACCATTCTGCTGCCTGTGATGAAATCTGTTCAGGCTTATAATAGAGCTGAGCTTTTGGGGCCAGTGTTTGATCTCTAGCCTAGAGCCTGAAGCACTGAGCCACCTCTGCCCTTATTATGTAATGTTAAGTCAATAATTATCTGTATAAAAGATAATAGCTCTTGAAGTTGTGTGTATGTGTGTGTTACGGCGACTGTAACGATTGACATTAGAGTACAGTTAGACCGGTCATGGCTACACCTCGTCCCCTTGTCTTTGTGCTTTTGTATGAAAAGCCTCATAATAATGGCCATCTAAATATAGTCGACTCCTCCAAAGGTGGCATAGCAACTGAGTTGATCTCAGCTGATGCTTCAGAACATCCTTTTGAAACGCTTTTGAATAGAGTTATCTTGACTCACATCCACTCCGTCTTATTTATTTTTTAAGGCCTTACGTAAAAACGATGTGTAATAATGGCTGCACGCACATTTTTCTCAGAAGTACCATCATAGTGGTGATGCTTTGATAAAGGGTAGTGCTGAAACAGCCTTGGAAGAGTGGGATTTTTGTGTGTATGTGACAGGAGCGTTTTGAAGGCAAGATTGGTACCTCAGTTAAGATGTCGAAGTTTTTGCTCTTGGTAAGGCAGCATTATTGCTCTATTGAACAGTGAACTCTTGCTGAGACCAAATAAACCCAAACATAATTAGCAGGTGGAAGATTTATATCAGCACAGTAGGGATGTAGATAGAGCATCATAATTATCATTTTTGTAGGGATGGTTGGAAGACAGGACCACTGATGGCTGTAGTGGACATGAGAGAGCCAAATAAGCCCTTTTTAACATGCTGCTTATGAGGGGGGTTAATATAATATAAAAGTGGCAAGAGTGTTAATGGTTAAATATTTTACCCATTAAAATGTTAAAATCCCAGGATGTAACTATAAAATGTGAAAAAGTGATTTAATATACAATGAAGTGCCAGACAATCTGGTAGACCAGTCTAACACTTGGTTGGTCCCCCATGGGCTTCCGGAAATATTCTGTACTCAATGAACACCATACTTCCTGCAGTAATTTCGAGGTGTAGGATTTCTGCTATGGATGGCATCCAAGATGTATTTGATAATGTTGAGATCTGGTGATTTAGGTGGGAATTGCAAAACCCCAAACTGAGATGAGTGTTCCTCTAACCATAATTTGGCATCTTTAGACATGTGTGGTGGTGCATTGTCCAGTTGGAAGAGGCCAAATCAGAATAAATGCAGGACTCCTTGTCAGAAAGGAGGCACACGTTGTGTTCATCTATCCGAGATGTTTGTAGATGTATCAGGGTTCCCATGGAATGCCATCTGAACAAAACCCCATACCATTATAGAGCCACCACCAGCCAATGTATTTTGCATAGGCTCGTTGCACTGTTACTTTTGACCAATGTTTGTGAAGCAGAATTGTAAATATTTAAATAGATAACTACAACAAAAACCCTTTAAAATATTGTTGAACTATTGTAAAAGATTGCAAACACCAAGAACTATACATCCTGCTGCCTTTAAATTTACCCAGCATAAGGTGTCTCAGTGGGCCGTCGCCTTATGATTGGACAGCACTTATCTCATGAGCGTTGCCCAAAACTGCTGCCTGCATAGGAAGCTTCTCTGCATTTGGCACATGCTATTAATAATTGGTTACACCCTAATTCATTCACTTACTCACTTTCACTTCGCTGACTCGACTTCACCCTCCATCCATTTCTCTGATGTAGTTATGATAGTGTCGTTCTGCTATAATGTCAGCATGTAGACCGGGCTCAGTGCTGCACATCTCTCACACGCCTGTGTATTTATCACAGGGAAGCAGCAATCAGCAGGAGTGGCAAAGATACAGGATGACAAGTGCTTCTGGCTCTTCAAAGAAACAAAGAGTTACTGTATCTTAAGAAAGTCTTACTGGAAGGCATGTAAGGGAATGTCTGATGCTGTAATTAGTCTGAGCAACTGTAACTGTATTTGCTCACTGCCAAGTTGTGAAGGGAAGATGTCACTGAATGGCAGTGCTCAGTCATGTCTGTTGAATCATGTGTGTAATGGTTTTGATGTGTGTGTATAAATTGGCCATTTATTAAAATCTGGACCATGTTATAAATCTATTATTCAGCAGAATTTAAGCTATTATGAGGTCAAACAGTTTTTAGTCCCCCAAGTCTGTCATGTTGTTTTTACACACTTGTGTGTGCATGCGTCAGGAAAGACACTATTTTACTTATATAAAATGACCAGTAGAGGAAACAATCATATCATATCAGTAATGCAATCAATGTTAAAAATACACTTTTTTAAGATATTGTGCATATCTCCATATATATTTTTTGTTAAATATTGCAGTAGTGAAGCAGCAATGTTCGATTATTAGTGTTATTTATTAATTATAAGTAACATTGGTTTAATAATAATAAACAGATTCATTATTATTTATAACAGTTAAAAATACACTATTATAATAAATAACACTATTATACTTATTCTATTATATACTATTCATACGTATCATGTAGCCTAGAAATCTGATCATCCCAATATGCACTTTTTGTAATATCGCTCACTCCTAACTCCAGGTAATATATGTATATTCCATACGAGCCAGACCGTTGTTAAAGATTCACTCATGTCCTGTGGGTTCAGGAAGTGCTCTGTACTATCATCTCCCACTGAATGTCAAGCTACTGTCGTTACTGTGTCCACAAGAATGGTACTATAAATAACTGCCTGTTAAAGTTTATAACATTTTGTGGTGGTCTTTACTGGCTAATGGTCTTAAAAGATGAGACGTCACATTACTAAAACAACACATTTTTGTTGAAATATAAAAATCCTATAAATATGAATGCACATAATCATTTTTTCCTTTCTACTGATACCAAGCATTTCTAGTCTGTGCTATGCAGTTCATGTCATCCCTATAGCATAATAACAGTCAAAATGTTACTGAAAGTGAACTATTTTGCCTTACTGTGTTTGCACACAGAAGGAATGTGACCGCCGCATTTAACCCATCCATGCAGTGAAACACACACACACCAGTGAACACTAGGGGGCAGTGAACACTTGCCCAGAGCGGGGGGCAGCCCCAAACCACGGCACCCGGGAAGCAGTTAGGGGAGTTAGGTGCCTTGCTCAAGGGCACCACAGTTGTGTCTTGCCCTGGGTGGGGATTGAACCCGCGACCTTCCGGTCACGAGACCGGTTCCCGAACCACTAGGCCACGGCTGCCCCTATTCTGACACTGCCTATACATATACACTGAGATCTTACCTGTCCATAAAGACCAAAATTATGAATATTGACCTTAAAATTGTAGACTTATTTTGCCTGTGTCTGTCTAAGCAAGCCACACCTCCCAGCACCCTAGGACTTAAGTAGATAAAGCACAGTATAATTAAAAATAAATGCCATAGACAATAGATATAGCAATAGATAACCTACATCCATTGTACACATTATGGTCATGTGACAAATTAATGATCAAGTGCAGCTTGTTGAGCCGCAAGCCCTACAGCATGCACGTATAATAAAAGACAATGAAGATATATGTAACATGAAAGACTTTTTTTAGTCTGACAAACATGTATACTATTTAGAGAACATGAAATTTATACATAATCATTAACTATGTCCTCTGGCAACATTAAAGGTTAAAACCATTAAACCCAGTTAAACCCATTAAAAACAGGCCAAATTGTACATAAGGGAACCAGTGTGGTCACTCAAATAATGTCTCATTTGAGATATGGCACCATTTTATAGTGCATAGGTCACTAGCGATCACTATTCCTCTAACAGTATGCAAGGTTAATAGAGTAAAGTCCTCCTCATGACACGCTCTCTCATACCACTGCAAGCTCAGCTTTTTTTAGGAGGTCTCTGAGTGCAGGTTGTCTCACAACTGCTCTGTATCCGTGGATCACATGCTTATAAGGCTGCTGAACTGTGATATGAGAGATGTAGTAGTGTGTGCGTGTCTAATTTTTACACAGGTACAGTCCCAGATGTGGAGCACTTTCCCATCGCTGTATAATCTGTCCATGAAAATTTGCTCATGTCAGACAGTTTAATACTCTGCCTGGTGCCTCCCGTGAACCATTCACAGAAATTTGTGCAGTTTTAGTCACAACGTTGAAGTACATTTAATAACGTTTGACCTGTTTTGAACAGCAGCGGTTAACGAGACATCGCAATGACCTCATAGGGCGTCTGTTTCCCTGACAGGAAAATATGGTGGGAAAAAAACAACAACTTTGTTCTCTTGTGTCTCAAGGTGTCCTGTCTACTGGGTAGTAAGTAGCTGAGTTAAATTTTTGACATGTCTTCAAGTAGATGTTTAGCCTTTTTCTCCGACTTCAGTGTCTCACAGGATTGTACTATACTGTACGGATGTAGTCATGTCTTTGACTTGTGGCTAGAGCATCATACATGCTTTCAGTCATCACACATGCTAGACAGTCAAGGTTGAGGAATGATGTAGGTAAGCACTCACAGAGAGGACAGCTGTCATGCTGGACACTAATGTCCTTATGAGCAATAGCTCATGCCTGTTGACAGCTTAGTTGCTCTTACATAATGGCATATTCACTATAGGTCTGAGTCGCCGCCATACCTGAAATTCTAGCATGAAAATAACTGATTAATACAAAAAAATCCACAACGTAGCCATTAGAGTTCATTTGCATTTGAAATTGATACGCTGTAATTAGCTGTGTGTGCGTTTGCATGTGTAATGCATTATGAACCAGTCGTGTATTGTTTAATGCACCAATCAATGGCACCATGATGGATCTACAGTTAGTTTGACCTGAGTGAAAGTATCGAGGACAAAAGTGAGCGCAATGCTTGGGGCAATGTTTAGAGAGAGGTATTGCCACACACACATGCACACTCGCACACACAGGCCATTCTGTGTCTCTAAGTGTGGTAGACTATATATAGCACTAAAAGACACACAGGGAGGGTGAACGTTTTACACTAAAAGAGATAAGTGTGTAAAAGGGATAGGGTGTTGAAAGTGAGCAACACGCTGCTAAATGGAGCGCTATACTAAAGAAAAACCGAAGCTTTGTTAAACCTGTACTGCCAAATGTTTACGTCATGAATATATTTTCACAGCTTAGTGAAGTAGCAGCTTTAGTGTATCTGGCTAGAAAGTGCCAGTGATGTGCCTAGGAAAAAAAAAAAAAAGATTTAATTTAGTAATCCTGTCTCTTACGCAACCCACACGGAGCAGTGATGAAATGAAAGTGAGAAAGCATCCATTTGTGAAATGACACAGACTAATAAATTAGCTCTATAGGTAATCAATCACTATTAATGTAATCCAGTGATTTGATTTATACACAGAGGGCCACTGAATCCCAGGTGACTGTGGGAAGACTGCAGATTCTCTAGCACGCATTATTCATCTAAGGAAATGACAATCCACTTAAGTGGTGGAGATGGTAGCACAGCGGTCGTTAGTAACGAAGCATCAGTGTACATTCAGGATGTAACTGTGTTAGCACTTGCAAATGCTTGTATATATCTGTATGTAGATATGTGTCTTTGACATGCAGAGAGATTTTACTTCCATGCTCATTGTCCTTTGTCGTAGTCCATGTATAGCTTCGCTGATTGTCCAAGGTTGAAGAGTGGACCTGTCCTGTTCTCCGATTAGTTATGGTTCAGCGTCACTATGATATTTTAAAGTGTCCATCTGGACAAGAACTCCATCACTCACAGGTCTCTAAAGAATACAAAATAATCTCTTAATATAATAAATATAATAATATTAAGATTGAGATATCTTTTAAAAACAAGACCTACATATCAAGGCTAAAGTTTGACGAATGGAGACTATTTTTAGAAATCTGGAACCTTTGAAATTCAATGTTTAAAATTGTTCCTTTTATGTTGCGGCCTGATGGTAGCTCTTGGATCATTTCATTCATTTTATTTTAGTTCACAGCTGCAATAACAATTGGAATAGCAGTCTTAAATTAGATATAACAGATCGTTATTTATGCTTGTTATCATGGCTACAGTACAAAAGAGTAGTAGTAGCAGTATCTGTGTTATAGATGTTGTTATACAATGAATTAATGCATACCTGCCGGGCAATTAGTAACTATTTAACATATTTGTCCTTATAGTCTCATTTATTTGTGCTGTCAAAAACTGCAGTTGCTATAGAATATATGCCGATTATGTTGCTTATCTAACACCTGTGACTTTATTGCAGTTGATCATTTTACACGGTTGGTTGCAGTCTGTAAAATCTCTCTGTACTACAGTGGAAAGAAAAAGAATTTGAGATGCCTGAATACGCACAAATGTGGACACTTTATTGACGTTGGCTTTACTATGATATCTTTTTTTTACACTAAAGGCACAGCACAGGGTTTGTGGTGAAACGTATACGTGTCAGATTGCAGTTTGTTTTCTCTGCTGTCGAAAGGTGAAAGTAAAATCTGTTTGCAATAATCTATGAGCTTCATTTTGAATCGATAAAGCCGGTATCCATTTTCCCTGTGCGGGCAACACGGGACCTGTCCGAAAAGACAGCTGTCAGGAAAACCTGATCTCTTCTGGGAGAGCGGATGGGTTCTTTTGTGTGCCAAGCTCTTGTAGATCCTTTCAACCGACCTCATCCTGCCCTTCAGCGACGTAGGACAGGCAGAAAGTCGAGGCAAAAAGACACTTCCTTATCTTTCAGAAACCAAATAGCCTGATGACACTGACAAAAAGGATGTGAGCAGGAAGAGTGCGTATTATTCTCAGGCAGCCAAATCACTTCGCCTTTGAGCTTCGAGGAGGAAAGAAGTGCAAGAAATTACCAGAGCTGAGAGTGCCTGACACACTAGATCAATGTCGGGGTGATGTGTGGATATTACGGATCAGAGGCACTGTAATAGAATGAGCATTGACAACGGGGCTGCATCTCTGGTGGTACGCCAGCAAACACTGAATCAGAAAACAAAACAAAACAAAAAAAAAGGCGAGAATCATCATTTCATGAGTCATGATGACTGAGAAAAATGCTGTCGGTACAAGTAATCCCTTACACACTGGATTTGGTCTCTACATACATTGTGTGTATGTAATAATAGCTTTTTGTTATTTTTATTGTTTACAAAGTAGACACATGCTCAGAGATTTGGACTGTTTCATGTCTAAAAGTAGATCCATAGGGAATTTATTATGTGCTGTTTTCCAGATTTGAATCAGTCATTTTTTATTTCAGTCCCTTACGTGCGGAGGTTGGCAGTCGTGCATATAGTGAACGATAAACAACGCGTACACAGTAACGTCAGCAACATCCTTAAAGAAATCTGTGGAACAATATTGTATACATAGATCACACATGCATAAACTACAACGACTGGCTTAAAACTTTTTTCTTTTTTCTTTACTCTTAGACATGGTTCTAAGAGCAGGATGCAGTAATTTAATCAGCTTTTTAATGTATCAGTTAATATACATAATTAATGTAATTATGCACAATAAACAAATCGTATGAATAGGAATATTTACTACTTGATGGACATGATGTCGGATATGTCGTGGTGTAAAACAATGCCTTAGACAAATTATCAAGCACCAAAAGGCCTTTCAATTTCTTTCCTTTGAATGTTACTTGCCTTGAACAGGCAACCATATGTGTATGAGGTTTAGCACACTGAATGACAGATTCAATGAAAACTGTTCATGCACACACACATAAAACATTGACGCAGCTGTACACCAACATCTGTTTGGGAAAAAAGTCTGGAAATTAAGTCTTTCTGGCTGTTATGCTGCTCTATGATTAATGTGTGCAGAGTCTCTCATAACTGTTTATTCAATTATTATTAACACAGCTTTCCATCAAACACTTGCTAGACAAACGTCAACACCATATCTTCATCACTGAATCCCATCAAATATTTTTGCCATTACCCATACTCTATATTTGATCAGATAATTAGATGAGTTTAGTAAATCCTACTGTGTTATCATTTCTGTTAATATTATTCGCTATTTTAGTGATAACACCTAATACAACGTGTGTCGTATTGCTTAGAACAGGTGACAGTTCTAGCTTGTATAGTGCCCTTGTATACAACCCCGCTCTTTAACCCACTAACAAAAGTTATCTTTCTGAATGCTATAGTACACCCTGATGAATACCAGGTGATAGAAAATATCAGACTCCAACTGTGGAATCAAATCACCTACTTGGGAAATGTTATCCATTTTATTTTTAGCTTATAACAACCACATGGGGTGTGACACATGGAACAGGAACATTCATAATGACTCCCCTGTGCATATGTACTAGTAAGGTAGATAAACTTCTCTTGTCTCTCTTGTACTTTTTTCCTCACTCTGTTTTGCTTTACTTTTGGTTGTAATATGTCAGTTTTCGCATATGAGTACATATTCTTAAATGCATTAACTAATATACATTATTAACTTTTAGTCTATAACAGCTATTGTTTCTATGTGTCACAGATGTATATAGTTGGGACCAGACCACAGGGTCGGCCATGATACACCACACCTGGAGCTGAGAGGGTTAAGGGCCCAACAGTGATAACTAGGTGGTGCTGGGGCTTGAACCCTCAAACTTTTAATCTGTAACCGAGAGCCACAACTGCCCCTTGTTCTTACTTTATTCTTCAATATAAATAAAAATAAAACAAAAAACATTCAGTTTGTATGTAATAAATGAACACTTAATACAACACAAATACATTCAAACTACATATAGACAGGAGCTCAGGATAAAACCAGCTGTGAGACCCAACACTACACACACTAACAGCTTGTCTACAGACAACTGCAACTGACCTTGAGTTTGTATTTTTTTATGCAAGAGGTTTTAGCAACCACTACTCATCCTTTATATGAAAGGTTTTTAATATGTTGCCAGTTCATTGATGCATGCCTTATACATAAAGTTGGTCTATGGCTTGCAGGCTGAACTAACAGGCTTCAGTGAAGCGTTGAGACTTGGTCATCGTCGCCCAGTGAGCATGTGATTAAAGCAGATGAGATAGAGGTGTTTTTTTTAAATGATTGGTTATGCTGAGGGTTTCATTTACATTTATGAAGATTCCATGATAAATCCTTTCACTGCAAATTCATATTTAAAACTCATAACTCAGATTTAAAATAACTACACAAATTTATGCACTTAGTTTGTGGCTCAGATGTCATATGTTTGATTACTGCTCTTGCAAAATGCCCTACTTCGTAGTTGCTTTGTATCTTGGTTGATCAATGTAAAATTTGTAGACTTCTGGAGAATTGCATGTTTCAACTAAAACTGCTGTTCTGTTATGGCAGACTTGACAGACACAACTGCACTAATATTGTGCTGCGCTGTAAAATGAGAATATGCTTCACTTTTTAAAGTCGTTCATTTCAGTCCTGGCTTTGCATATTTTCAAATTTACATATTTCCCAAGAACCAAATTAAGTTTGTGCACTTAACAATGCACATATAATGCCTTTGGGTGGATGATGTGAAATTATAGACCACCTGCTGCTCCAGTTATAATATACTCCCTGTCATATTGTGTATGCTTACGCCATGAAAATCACTGAAATCAACTGGGCCATTACGTCACTATTTTAAGAAAGACATAATGAAGACAAGCTCAGAGTCAGTCTGAATTATGGCCCTACATAGTACACGCTTCAGTCATTATACAGTATACTCAGTGACAGTGAGTGAGCACAACACTGGATCACTTCATTTTATTGTCTGTTAAACAGTAAGTGGCATTTGAGAATGTATTTTGCTACCAAACTTGTTAAACAAGCGAATGAGAAACTTCATGTTTTCTCTTTCTCGGTTTCTTCGTGACCTTAAAATAAAAGACCTTGGTTTGCTAGAAAGATAGCAAATAATAGATAGAAAATCCAATCTGTGTCATAGCTCATGACTAGAAAATGACTCCTCAATGCATCTTCTATTCCCGCTCACAGACTCCAGACTATAGACTCTGTGCCTTATGCAGTGTTTAGAATCAGACTGATCAGTCTGTCCACATATGAACTGGGGGTAGCAATTGGATTGTATGGGCCACCTTGATTTAACGCTAGGTGTTCCTGTTTTGCCTCTTTCTTTAACCTTGATGGTATCTTTATCATCTTCACTGCCGTCTTCTTTTGATAATTCAGATTAGTTTACAAACTTGGACCCAGATCTAGATTATGAATTAGACATCATAAACTGGGGGAATCCAAGGCCTTGTGGTTAGGAAACCGGTCTTGTGACCGGAAGGTCCCGGGTTCAATCCCCGCATAGGTTAAGATACAAGTGAGGTGCCCTTGGGCAAGGCACCTAACCTCCTTGACTGTTCCCTGGGCACCGTGGTTTTGCTCCCTGCTCTGGGCAAGTGTGTTCAGTTTAAAGGAACACTTTTCTTAACACAGTTAACATGTTTAACCAAAAAGAGGACGCTACTCAAAGGGCTTGAATGCTGGAAGGGATTTTTTTTTATATGTGAGGAAGACTTACTACTATTAGCCATTTATCAGTAGCTAACATGTTGCACTGTCTAATATTTGGCTAGCTAATGTTAATGTTTGGTAATAAGAAAAAGGTGTGCACACATTATGTTTTGCTTTATTTTATGTATTTCTATGTGTAGTTAATGTTTTCTAACACATACAAATTAAGATTTTGCTGTACTTTTAGCAAGCTATCTTGTTAGCCAGCAGGTTTTGTCTGCTTGATTGAAATAAAAGAGAGACAACAAAGCAGCAGGTGAGATTGACATCATGTTTATGTAAGTTAGTACTTATTTTTTTTACAGACTCAGCCCCTGTACTGAAAGCTCTTCCTGCATCAACAATTCGGCATTTACAAAAGAGACCTGGAGTTAATGAAACGTGGTTTGGGGCTATTAGCCTGGTAGCCAAGGCCTAGGCATGCTCCTGTTTAGCACTTAAGGACTAAGTACTTGTTTAAGGGCCAGTAAGTATCTCTCTGGCAGGTTGGGGATTTAAAATTAAAACTAGCACAAAACTGAAGCTCTGAGTTGGAATGATTTGTTAAAGCAACAAAATAAAAAGGCGGTAGATATCCATGAGAACACATTGCCGTTTCCAGCACTAAATATTCCCACTTGCTCCCATCCCACCAAAAGTCCGTCTGAGCCATTAGCACTAATAGCACTATCATCTCTCACGCACACATGGGGGAATATTATTTTCCCTGTAGCGCAATTCCCTTGGTTCCTCCATTAACTTTCCTCCTCTGTAGTCAATGGATAACATACAATTCAAGCTTGTGGTTTCGTGTGTGGCTGTGGTAGAGATACTTGCGGCTAATGTTGGCCCGTGACGGATGGCTGTGTGTGGGGCATGAGCTGTGCGAGGATTTCCAGACTCCTCAGAGAAGCGCTACATCCATGACTCTCTGGCAGACTTGTCATGTGTTCCCAGCTGCACGCTCCTTATTCTTTAGCACAATGCTAATTGGCTCGGTAATTGTGTTCCACTTCGCGTGCAAGTCTGGGCTTGTCAGATTGGCCTTGGAAAAACAGCTGAATTTAAGTTTATTAAAAAACAATCAAAGTGGCAAGAAATCTAGACTTATTGAGCTGAAAAAGTGTGAACTTTAAAAGTGCAAGTAGTTCATTTCAGGATGTAAATGCCCAAGTCACAGGAGATGCTGATGAGGTGATAATGAATAGTTGCTTGTTCTTTACTTTTCTGTAATGCATTACTTTCATGAAACTTTTATGACATATTAGCCATGGTATCCTGCTGGGGATCAAGATTCTCCAGGTAAACTCATGAAAAAATGATCTGCTGGTTGTTGTTTAAATCTAACTGATCAGCTTTCTACTGATCTAATGTTATTATGTAGAAGTGGTTCACACAGTTGCAGTGACCAGTCTTGATCAGTGTTTTAGGAATGTCAGTCAGTCTAACACACCGCACTAGAAGCAAACTTGTTCACAGATCAACATAAGTGCATGTCAGAGCAGAGAGGTTTTCTAGATCTGGAGTGTGCTTTTTTGTTTTATTTATTTTTTTATTTTTAATCTTATGTATAATATATGTTCATGGTGGATACAGCTCTATGCTGATGCTGCTATAAGCTACAAAACTAATTTATAATTAATTAATTAATCAATAATCTATCTGTCTGTCTGTCTGTCTGTCTGTCTATCCTTCACTGACATAATTAACCCTCTTTTGACATAATTAATAATGCAGCAAATTAATAACATGCCTGTATCTAAACTTAAATCTATCTAACATTAACATCAGTAACCAAATATGATTTATTTGTTTGTCTGTCTGTCTGTCTGTCTATTTCTTCATTTATTAAAGTAAATTGTGGAATCTATATAAAAAAAATACATAAAAAACTTTTTTTAATGGGTCAACCAATTGTCCGCACAAGGCAAAGATGGCAGAGATTCCTATCCTTTTAAGGACAAGATATTAAAAAGAATATGGCACATGGAAGGAAACCAGTGTACCAAGAGGAAACCTCACTGTACTCACTGGGAAACATACAAACCCCAACATATTTACCTGGTCCTGTGCCCCCATGCTGTCCTTCCACATAAACTGTACTTATTTTAAAACTTTATTAAAGGTAAATTTAGGGGTTAAAGTTAGGGGAGCAGTGGTGTTCACCACACATCTGAACAATTTAGCCCTCTGTTCCGCAAGTGCCCTGGCAAATTAACTGCATTAAGTTATAGTGGCCTACAGGAGCCGTGCACATTAATTAAAACTTGCATAGAAGTGCATTAAAATATAGTAATGGAAAGGTTCATGATCCACTGTCACCTTAATATCATTCATACACATGCACACAAAGCCCATGCTTTTGTTCACTGTAGATAGATTAACACCAAGGCTCTGTCTGATCAGTCTGAGCTGAACTGCAGACCCTGCAGTCCTGATAGATTCACTACTTCATTACTGTACTCACTGAGGCCTGCATTTTCAGACGTGTGCCTCTATTGTAGCATAGCACCGAGTGCAGCACCAGACTGTTTCATTCTCATATATTGTCTACATTTGACTGGTTTCCTTACCAGCACACAATTCTATTGTATCTCCAACACAATAACTATCTTATGATTAATGTGACTTACATTTTCTCCGGGAAACTTTTCCATTACAGATATCAGTATTTCCTCACACAGCAGTTCATTCACAGGCCCTTCCGTAAATGTTTTTTTTTTGTTCCCTATTTTCAGTAAAACCTTTTTTTTTGTTGTCTTAGAGAAAGCAATAAAGTTGTATAGTGCTGTGGGAGCTGCTAGTGAAAGGTAGTGCTGTTTCAGGGAAAATGTTTATGAGCTTACTGAGAATGTGAAGCTTGTAACAGTGTGGATTGTGCATGTGCATACAAGCATGATTGTGTGATCAATGGTGCTAATATGGGAGAAATACAGTTTCCTGATATTTTGTTCTGCTACTGCTACAATTAGAATGTTTTAATAAGAACAAGAGCTTAGAATCTGCAGTATGACAAAACCCTTAAAACTTAACAACCATTTAACATCAAGCAAGTGATGAGAATTTACAATTCCTTCATGGACATAATTCAACATGTTAATTTGTTGTTACATTTAAATGGTAATATATTTTATTTATCCTTCAAACATAAGCTGCTGAAGTGGCATCTGTGTGACAACTGCTTTAATATAGTGTATTACGGCAACATGTTATGTTTCTTAAGATCTTAGTGATGGCTATGAAATACTGCTGGCAACTATTGTGTTTAAAATGAATAACAGACAAAAATCTGTTTAATTATCCCTTTATGGCTACAGTAACGTAAGCATGGAGATTCCTGATAATATTACACTTGACTCATAAAGACACATAACATGGACACCATTGGCCCACCTTACCTTAAGCAAATTCTCTAAATATATAGACTAAATACAGGCACCTTTCTAGAGGTGGTGATCTATTAGGCAGACTTTAAGAAGAACCGTATTGTGATGTCTAGACGACTGGGTCAGTACGTCTTCAAAACAGCAGGTCTTTTAGGGTGCTCCAGGTATGCAGGGCTCAAATGTGCACAATGGCCCAATGAAAGGACAACCGTTTAACCAGTGACAGGGTCACAGACACCCAAGGCTTACAAATGTATGTGGGGGTGAAGGCTATCCTGTCTGGTCCAATCCCACAGAAAATCCACAGAAGGATTTGTTGCTAATGTCTTGTTGCCATATACTTTGATGGGTCAGAGCTGTTTTGTCAGATGTTTAGGCAGCCAGTTTTGATGGTTTGGCTGATCGGTCTGTTAATGTACTATTAAATTACTTGAGCACATTTGTCTGTTTTCCTTGATCTTCTGTATTTTCTTATATTTCTTCATTATTTTCATTAAGCATTAGAAAATAGTACTACAGGTATTACAGGACTGAGAACATTTTACTGTTTTTATGACTTACACCATAATAATATGATAAACAATCTGGTCAAGATTTTATTCCTCAAAGAGATTACTTGATGACCACACTTACCTGTTTAGTTTTCATTTAGCTTAGTGTATACGGATCTCCTCTCTCACCAATATTCTAACAAGGGTTTGGCATTTCCTGTCTGCATCTCTGAGCGCTGATTTCCCTGATTACTTTTCCTGCTTTGACTTTTGCTTCTTCCCTTTGGTTTTGATTTTAATTATCCTTTATTGCCCTGAATGTCTAACTGCTTGCCCTAAACGTATTTTAAACAAGTGGAGCTCTATTACAGAAGTACAGAAGTCTGTCTTGCAGAAAAAAAAAGATGGCAAAAAGATTCAGTCTGCATTTAAACTAGGGTGGCATGGTAGTGCCACGGGTAGGGGGTGCGCTACATAGCTCAAGCAATTAGGGTTTGACCCTTGCTCTGGACTTGTCTGTGAGGGGTTTGGTGTGTTCTTACCTTGTGCCCTTGGCGGCATCTGAAATGCCATACTTAAGCCATACGACACTAGATTTGATTGTGCAGTATGTGTGCAGTATGCATGCAATCTCAGATGTACTATGTCTGACATCTTCCAATGTCTCATGACACAAGTTACGTAATAACAATTTTAAAATCAGACAAAATGTGTTTGTTGTTCTTCACAAAGCTACTCATAGTGTTACCTGGGGTTGTTTATAAAAGTCAATTTTTTTTTTTTGGTTATTCCCTTCTTTCTGCTATTTGTCTTCTTTAGGTTCAAACAATTTTTCCGATGTACTACATCATCTTGGTATTTTTTGCATACTGTGTAATGAGTACTTCATTTTCAGACACACTACCTGCTCGATAATGTTGAGATCTGGTGACTCAGGTGTGAACGGCAAACCCCAAACAGCACATGACCGGGTTAGAACTCATCATAAAAGAGACTTGCATAGTGATAGAATATCATCACATGCTTTTTCCCCTTGTGAAACTCTATGTTGTGTGTGGTATTAGGTGGAAATTTTATTTCGTACGTTAAAAATGTCAATGGAACTGTTTTATCATTAACCATGCCACTGTAACAAGTCTGACCAGGACCTTGTTAATTGTGGCTTTCCATCCTACTCAAACAAGGATACTGAGCCATTACTGCAGCTCCTTTCTTTCTCTGTCCACCTGCATTGTTTTCTAGTATCCCAATATGTCCATCGCTGTAGCCTTGCATCTCATCTAAGCTAGTCATTAAGGTTATATGCAGTTCAGGCTCTTTCAGTTTGATGAGGAATTTCAGTAGAGATACATAAATGTGAAGAACTAGTTCACACCTAGCAGAGTGAATCAGATTCAGACACAGGCTTTGGGTGTAAACTCAAGAGTGAGCACAATAAACAGAGAGGGGGAGCAAGAGATTATACCACCACACAAAGTACACAGGCATGAGTGTGCACAACAGTAACCTCACTTTTGGTTCCTTTGAGAGCCGCTAGAGATGATGATAAGGTGTCGACTGTGCTGCACAGCTCACTGGGACACTTTAACTAGAGCCGACAAGCAGCAGCGCAGGTGACGTCACCTCTACTGAGAGTGAGCCGCAGAGATAGGAGGTCGTGGCCTTATCCAAAGCCAGCTGTTACACACACAAACTCACACACCGTTGCACAGCAAGCAAATGGAAAAACATGCAAAACAACTTTGTTGGACTCTAGTGGCAAATATTTGCAGAGCCACGCATTCAGCACTGTGCACATGCTACAGTAGCCTGAATCGCATCCGTGTTTCTGCACAGTTCAGTGCTCTGGTCGAGGTAAGCTCTATGAATAGCCGTGTAACTTGATGGAGCCTGATAAGGCTCGGCTGATCAAACACTAGTGCTGAGTGAGAGGAATTGGTTGCCGATGGCAGTGAACCTCCTGTTCTCTGCTGTTCACACTCTGATCAGCTTCACTAAAAGACTGTGTGATGAACAAATGTTTGGTAGAGTCAAAGAGAATTCTACAATATAAGAATATGATGGCAAAAAAAAACATGATAATTTTTACAAATCTAACTAAATTCATTGTGATTGCAGATTTTAAATGAACACTGTTTATGTATACACAATCTGGCCCAAAGTCTTAACCATAGAAACAAAATCATTATTTATTCGTAATTATACTGATTTCGTTGTTTTCAGGTTGTAAATGATAGTTATTGCAGAATGATGTAATCCACCTGTGATTAATTAAATAGACAATGAGAAGACGGGTTTGTCTTATGTTATGTTATGTATGTGTCTATCTATCTATCTATCTATCTATATATATATATATATATATATATAAAGTGACATTTAGATATTTTCTAAATACTCAAGTGACACTTTTGCACAAAATAAGGATTCCTCCATGTTTCATTAAGGGTTCTTATCTGTCTATAGTAGTTTTATTTAAAACACTGATAGGATAACCACTAGGTTTTACCCAGAACCTTTTAAGGGTTGACCAGAAGGGTCAAACTGAATAAATTCTCTAAATTCTCTCCTTTTTTCTTTCTATATTTATATATTTGTTATCCTGATGCGCTCAGCGAAGGTTGCAATGAGAGTTCATCTCCTAAATGTTGATAATCCAACGAGAGCACCATTTGTCATAGTTAATCCAGAGCTATTAGAAGACTGTGGGCAGCACACACCGGGTCGACAATATGAGCACACACCTGCTACAGAATCCAGCTATAATAATAATAATAATAATAATAATAATAATAATAATAATAATAATAATAATATCATCAACAAAATAATAATAGTAATAATAATAATAATAATAATAATAATAATAATAATAATAATAGCAGCAACAACAAAACAATAATAATAATAATATTAATAATAATAATAATACTAATACTAATTATTATTATTGTTATTGGTACTATTTAAAACAGATGTAGAGAAATTGATTTATAGTTTTAAAGGAAACTCTTGAAAGCTATAAGACTACAGTACTGTCTGACTGACCAAGTCCTGATTCTGTGAAGCTTTCAGATTTGGACCGAGGCTAAAACGCATGCAGAATCCAATTCTAGATGTCATTATCACGGCTCCTCAGCTGTCTGCTCTGCTCAGGCTAATAGCCATCCATAAAAGCCTGTGTGTGTGTGTTTAGCATCAAGCTAACTGACCCATCAGTTATTGCCTTAAAATGTAGGCATAATTTTCCCCTTGTTTATGCAGAGCGCATACTGTGTTTGCATTGTAGTCTCTTAGATTTATCGGTCTAATGGACATGTTTAGTCGTGTATTATTCAGGAATTTGTATCCGTCTTGTCCTGGAAGATAACACAGATGTTCCTGCTGCAAAATTCGACTTGTCACATGCGTTTTTCCATGCCGTGATGGGCTAATTGCAGGCTGGTGCTGCGCCCGACCTCCAGTTTCTCAATGATAAGTGACTAGGCCAAAATTGCACACATTTTACAATACACATCATGACTTATTCATGATGGGTGAACACGCAACATCGATCGAGGTGAGATTAGCTTGTTTTATCACAGATGTAGTAGGACACCACAACAGTTTTTCAAGCCCTTGTTGTTTCGAGAAAGGAAAATTGTCTCCTTCAAGCCCACTTCTTTTAATTCATCAAGCTTTTTGTTAGTCCGCGTTAAGGGATCACGCAACAATAGCATATATTATGAGTCAGATGTAATTCATGATTATTCAGGCTGTTTAAAAAGGAGCTGGCGAGGCAGTGGCAGACAGCACGTAGGCTAATGTGTGATGGTGTTTTGGAAGGACTCCATTTTCATAAGACAGGCTTACCTCAATTCTACAGGTTATTTTTTTTCAATTCTTTTTTTGGAGTTGAGAAACCTCACTGAAGTACTGAGCTTGTTAAAGTGAATGATGTCACATGAATGTCTTAGATAAGACTCCACCAGCATCCATTTAACATTTAATCATACTGTAGTGCTGGGTCAGATTATTCAATTCAGGGCTCTGACATGGATATCCACCTCCCAAAAACATGCCAGGAGGTGGATCGGCTATGTCAAAATGTAAAAGTATGTGCGTGAGTGTGCAGTATGCTGACCCTCAACCCCTAACTGCTCAGTTGCTTAAATCAGATAAATATAAGTTGCTCTGGATATTTTCTGTTTAAATTAAGTATGCTGTCGTTCTATATCAGTACACTGGGCATCCACAGTCTATTCCCACCCTGCACCTAGTGTTCCCAGGATAGTCTCTACATACACCAAGCTGCTGAAAATAAATAAAATTGACGTGCATTTAAAAAAAACTGTTATACATTACTTAGAATGAATGAGAACAGAGAATTACATGCAGGTGATTACTCATGTGACTAATAACGGGCCTGTACCTTTTGGATTGTTATACTGATGTGGTAAAAAGTAGACATGCTGTTTTGGACAGTGTAAATCAATATCTGATTCTACATAGTCCTTATATATACATTATTTAATTCCCCTAGAAACATAACACCATCATCCTAGCCTTTTTCCCTTTCATGGATAAAACAGTATATAAGCAGTATATAAGATATGCAAATGATGTCTCACAGATTTGATTCTTTTAAACTACACAATTAAATGATTCACCTGGTGTGTGGTCTGATTTATTTGATTCGCTACACATAATGAGCATCCATGAATACTGTATAAGCTCCAGCTTTGTCCGTTTCATGTCTCTTGGATAGCAGGTTAGTTAAGGACACATCTACGATATAGTCTTGGGATAACATTTTTTTCTGTGTCAAAAAATCTCATTAGTCCCAATTATTTGGATTCTCACTGCACAGTTTGAACACTTGAGTAAAGCATGTTTTGCTAATAATGTTGTTTTAACTTGTTAGTTTATTGGTTCACACAAAACTCTTTGAAAACTCTTTGTGATTATATTGCACTGAAATGTTTTTCATCTGAAAAGCAAGACACTGAAGTGTGTATTCACAGAAGTGCAAGCCAAGAATGCAACCTTTAATATTCTGAAGGTTGTGGCCAGAAATGTGTACAAAACATATCATCCACTGGTTTACTGAAACTAACCGTTACACCTCTGATGCACTGGCGTGTCATTGTCCAAAAGGTGAAACCTACATAGGGTGTGTCCTCACTTAACACAGACCATGACATAAAACATTACTGGTTAATGACTGATGGCTATCGTACCTCCACAAAACCCTCCCAAATTTTTGGTAAAAGTCTGCACTGAATTGTCCTGTATCCCGTATCGTTGCTCTGACGCACTGACCAAAGCTGAACAGATGGTGTGGTTCATAAACACTTAAGCAGATGATTTTTTTCCTCTTTTGCTGCCCCTGTGAAAGTGCTGATCTCACAGAAACAATGCTTGTGTTAAAGGCTGCTTTTGTGTTGAGTACAGTGCACTGGAAAAGGGGGCTGCAGTGATGAGTTTTACTGTTTTAATCCATATGTGTTTCCTGTTGCCAACTTCACAGCTGCATGAACTGCAAAATACAACAAGTAGTGCCTCAGAATGCACATACTGACTTCTTTATATACTTAAAATATACAGTAGGGTCAAATATATTGACATATTGTTAATAGTTAGATAGTTAGTTAATAGTTAATAGGAAATATATGACAAATATAAGATAATAAGATATATATATATAATACTGCATTGTTTTCACAAAATGTATTTTAGATATTTTAGATATGCAGAAGACTACAGTTAATATATGTTTTGCTTTTTTTTGTTATTCTGTTGTTAAGGTTTCCTTGGTTTATTGCTTTCAAAATACATTTTACAAAATATGTGTTAATATTGTTAATGTTAATTATGGGCAGTGGTGGCCTATTGGTTTGGGCTCTGAGTTATTGGGTTATCAGAATGTTAGAGGTCCAAGCCCCAGCACCACCAAGCCACCACTGTTGGGCCTGGAACAAGGCCCTTAACCCTCCCTAATCCAGGTTTGCTTTATGCAGGTTTGACTCCAACTTCCTAACAAGTTGAGTTATGCAAAAAAAGGATTTCACTATGCTGTCATGTATATGTGTGTTAAGACACCCACCAAAATCTGCAAGAATGTCTTATTTTTTTAGAACAATTTCTATTAAAAACCAAATCTTCCTGTGTCGATGTTAATAGATGCTGTGTGCTGTGTATGATCTCAATGGGTGACTCCACAAAACAACACCTAGTACCTTATGCTCCAGATTACTTATTATTATTTATAATTATTAAAGGATAAAGATGTGATCACCAGGATCACTTGGATGTTTGACTGTGCATGTTTCTTGCATGGATGTTACTGTGTAAAATTTCTGGTCAATTTTGATCAAGCATTTAGCTCAGTAGCTCGCTAATAGTATGGGTATGTTTCTAGCTGTGACTGCCTGTGTAAGGAGTTTACAAAGACATTCCAATGGAGGGGTGGTGACTAATATAGTTTAAGAGGAGCATTTGTCCAGGAGATGTTAGCAAGAGCAAGTGCTAATGTTGCTTTCTCTTCAGGCACTGTAAGGAAGCATGACGTGTGTGTGATACAATATTTTCAGCATGGTAGACAGTGTGAGGCTGCAGTTTGAGGTGGTGAGAGCAGAAGGACTGTGTGTAGTAGCAATTTCCTGCTCTGTGCTGTGAAGCACAATGAGAAGGGGCAAGCAGCAATGGCAGTCCTCTCAAAAAAAAAGCCTCGGAGTACAACACAATAAAGTCCCAGATTTGCACTAGAGCCCTTTTCTGGATCTCACATCTTTCGTAGTACATTTCTATTGTCTAAACGATCACATTTTCTATATTAATCAAGAAAAAATATATATTTCTGTCTAGCCGCCCCCTGCAACCCCAATAACCAATGGTTTGCTAATGTGCTGAGACACAGTATTTAGGCATTCAAGCCTTAAGCTTGCTACTCATTTACTTTAGTCATGGACAAAGCCTGTGGTCATCAAGCGGAGTGTATGATCAGATGACTGTATGGCCAGAGGAAAGACCCATTTTCATACACGCAATATAGTTGGCAGTGCAATCTGACCTGGATATCCTGACCATAATATAGGTCAGTGTTTCTAGATTCCTGTGAACGAGCTCCTCTCTTGCTTCTCTTTCTGTCTTTCAATCGCTTTGTACAGCATTTTTTTTTTACAAGGGTCTACCATTATAGCGCTGTGTAATTAGTAAAGTCATTATATATATCACACTAAGAGCCAAAGCCACCAGTAAGGCCAGGGTCCAGCGCTCACTCGTGATTTATGCTCTTGCTGAATCTGGAGATGTATTTTTAGCAGACATCGAGATCTTAATCATTTTAATTGTACTCTCTCATTCGGTACTGATTGTGATCAGGTTGTACCAATAAATGTCACACTGTGTTAGAAAGGCATAAAACTAGCCTGAAAGGTTAATTTGCTCTAAATCTTGTCTGAATGCACTGTAGGATGGGACACATGTGCATGCTGGGTGATGTCAAGCTGTAAATGATACTTGGGACATATGTAACTTCATTCTATAGTGCTCCCTGATGCCTCATTGCTCCTTAGTGGCTCCTAGATGTTGAGCAATAGATAGTGATTGAAAGAGGCACTGAGCTCTGTATTAATTCCACATCCTGGATGCAAAGTCACCCTTCTGAATTTATAATGCTGTATTAACATCCATACTGAGGTAATGCTCACAGCGAGTTACATCAGGACATGGCCTGTGTTGTGCCGTCTCTCTTGAGTGCTGATGATCTCTGACCCCTGGTGGGTGTCATGGCTCCTCCAGGTGGTTCAGTCGCGGCAGCGTGGCGCCCGGCTGATGATTGATGCCGCACCGCGTCACTGTTTGTCTGATCTCCTGAACCCATCGATCGTCAGACTAATCAGTCCCAACACAGGTACAACACGGGTGCTGAGGTCCAGTCTACGCCAATTTCGCACTAGCTGGCCTTTTTCCATGCAGGAGTGGGCCAAGAGATGCAAATGTCCATCAGACTTGACATTAGAAGACCAAAGATTTAGCACTTAGCAGGGATCTCTGAACTCGTAAATGTTGTATGGATGCTTTGGATGTGTAACTTGGCCATCATGTATAATCTACTAGTATGGGATTAAGATATGAGACACAAATTAGAATATTTTCCAGACGCTCTTGTATACTTTCTGTCTCATTTTTAGACACATGGTGGGAAAACTTTGTTACACATAAATTCACACAATTAACGTCTTCCAGCTTGTGTGCTGATTAATATATCATGTCCTGTGACTAAAACAGACCTTCACAAGTTTTCTGTGCCTGTTTATATATACGAATATATGGCGACATAAGGAATTCCAAACCCTTTTCTCTGGGTGACTGGGGTAAAAATCTTCAATTATTGAGCGTTAGCATTTTGCCCCATATAACAGCTGAACGAATAGATGATGAACAAGTGACTAGTAGTGTTTTTACGTGCTAAAGTCTGTTAAACCAGGTTGTATTTTTTCACTGTTTTTCTGTCTGTATGTGAACGAGGACCATGGGCTATATAGACAGTGTAGTGCTTAGCTCTGGAAAAATGTAATGAAGTCTATAAATCTTGTAATTTACTGGTGACAGAAGGTACGATGAGTAATACCATGACTACTATAGTGTAAAACAGCTAGAGAGTGAGAGACAGGGCCATTTTAAAGACCCACACTCTATTCTGTAGTTAAAAAAAAAAGAAGCGAATCATCACGCTTTACATTTTGTAAGGAAAGAAAAGGCTTCGGTGGAGGATAATTGTTCTGCCTTCATTAGATTTATGAAAGGACAATTCAGTGTTTTCACCTACATTCTCTGCAGTTATGTGTGTCCCACAAAAGAATGTAGGTGACCTGTTCGCTGAGCTGGAAACAGCTCCCATCCTGACTATCGTATGCTTGTGGTATTTGCAGCATGTGGTGGAACTGGTCAAGCTGTTGAAATCTCATCTCTTTGAAGCAGTGACAAGGCGTAATCAGTTTAACTCTTATGTCAGAACCGTTTTTCTGTCCTTATATGCTTGGGGGTAAAGGCTATACATAGAAATCATACCCTGTTTTCCCACTCTCTAAGTTCTACCTGCATGAGGTCTAAATAGCCAGTCTGTATTCGCTTTTTCATGGAAGACAAGAGACTGATGTGCAGACGTCAGCAAAACGCTGGCCTTCCTCAAACCACTGTCTCCTCCGCTATAGAGATCACTACCTACATTCCAAAATTAGGTCTTTTTTTTGGGTACCATCTTTCTAAATGAACTCTGAGTACCTACTCTTTTGTACATTTGTGCTGGAGAGCAAAAAGTAAGTCTTTAGTCTTTTGTGGACGTTTAGTGTCTGCTACATTTGTCCTGTCCAGCATGTTAGTAGAAGCCTGAATGTAAAGCATACAGCACACTGGATGATTTATACACCTCATGCAGTTAGGTTTTATTTGCATGTTACATGCTGGGCTTCATATTAGCTTTGTTGGCAGATTAGCAAAACTGTCCAACTACAACAGCTAATTGCGTAGCTTGGATGTTTCTCTACTCAAAAAACACCTCGTTGCATTAACCTGTTAATTGACAGTTGTAGGTGTGTTGCAGAGTGATGGAGATCTACTGTGATGGAAAGCTGTACTAGATACTGGCCCTCCAGGACTGGGAGTTGTGCTTCCCTGCTACACACATTTAATAAGAGGGCATATCCCAAGGGTGTCAACCAAATGAGGATGGGTTCCCTTGCGAGTCTGGTTCCTTTTAAGGTTTCTTCCTTTTGTCATCTCAGGGAGTTTTTCCTTGCCCCTGTCGCCACCGGCTTGCTCATTAGGGATAAAATTTCAAAAAA
Source organism: Duopalatinus emarginatus (assembly GCA_028565595.1). NCBI lineage: Eukaryota > Metazoa > Chordata > Actinopteri > Siluriformes > Pimelodidae > Duopalatinus > Duopalatinus emarginatus. The sequence goes on from JAOVVF010000047.1 coordinate 25,133,068, forward strand.
TTCTATAAATGTATATTTAACCCTTTTCATTATTTTGGGACAATGTCTATTGTTAAAAGCGCTATATAAATAAAATTGTATTGAATTGAATTATATGACAGGATATGCTGAAACCACAGCTTTACCCCAACCTAAGGACCTCTCTGACTTTTGTGTATCAAACAGTAAATGGGACATAATTGCAGGTGCGGAATTGCAGACCACATAGAACCATAGGTTTGGTTAGTGAAATCATGTAAGCCGATCATTTGTATAAGTCACATTACAAGGCTATACCTAATTTGTATAGAAAACCTTGATATAAAGGTGGCTGGTTACATGATGTCAATGAAATCACAGCAGTTTTTTTGCCTGTACATATAAAACGAATGGCCGACTCTCGCTTTGTCACCTGCTAGAGTAACACTTCAAATTCTGATGTACATCTTATGTGTGGTACATGCAAGCTGGTGTAGTAATGTTCCTACTACAGCATCTCTTTTATTTTTACAGCACTATCTGCTCTTAAACACACGGCCTGAGGCAGCTATGACAGGACAAGCTGCCAGCCACCCAAAAGCGAGACTCCAGCACTAGCCGGCATAAATTCACACTCTTTCTCTCTATGTTTAGCTCTGCTACTCTTTCTGTCCGTATAGCCATTTTGTATTATAAAGGTCAGCCGGTTTATGTATGGAAATCCGCATCCCATTCTGTTTACGACCTCTCTATGAATGGCAACCTGAGGTGTCATATATTTGGGGGTGCAGTCTGTTCGCTGCACTTGTTACTCCCTCCTGCCTGTGTCATACTGCACTCTTGACTCCGAAAAAAGCTGGAGGAAATCCACATAGCGCACACGCAGAAGAGGCAGATGAGACCTGTGGTGAATCCCAGCCAATGCTATATTGCACTGCCAGTGAGTCATTTGTATTGCCACTGGTTGATTCTTCCTCCTCCTCATCCTCCCGGTCTCGCGCCTTTGCTACTGGTTCAGTACACCCTCAAAGATTTGTGTATGTGGGTGGCCCACACTTGTGAGCATAAATGGTGCTGGATTTCATTAGCCAGACACTGCTGTTTACTGTTCCTTTAGATTCTGTCTTCTTTAGTTATATAGTATAGTCATGAGCAACAAAACCATTGTAGATGAACAGTATCTACCAGCTCCTATATTAATGGGATTTCTTCCTAAATATATTTCATTTAGTTGGTTTTCAAGGTATCAGTACTGGTGGTTTTGCCTATTATATAGCAACATAATGTAAAGTTAAAATTCAGACTTTTTGTATGTCCATTTGTTACTGTTTTTATGGTGTGTGTTCTGTTGAGCATTTGCAAAAGTTTGGCACTCACGTACACTGAATTAATGTGCTTTAGTAATATAAGATGTATCGACTAACAACACAATTACGGTTGCATGCATATTTTACTAATTTGTCGCCACATGGAAAGCTCCATTCTCAGACAGTTCTGAGATACGCTGACGCTGGTACAATTAATTGTATTAAATGCATGTGTATGTATATGTGTATGTATATGTGTGTATATTTATATGTATATGCATTTACATATGCAGACTACATACACTGAATTGTCAAAAAAAAAAAAAAAGGTACACCAGTCTAATACTTGGTAGGTCATAGGAGCATAGGACTGCGAAATATAATGGCGCATGGACTCCGCAAGCTTGTGAAAATATTCTGTAGGCAATGAACACCATACTTTCTGCAGAACGGCCCACAATTCTGTTGTATTCTGAGGTGTAGGATAGAAACACATAGCCTTCACCTGTCAGAGACATTTATAGACATATCAGGAATCCTATGGAATACCATATACCATACCATACCTATACCTATACCTATACCATTATGGAGCCACCACCAACCTATGTATTTTGTATAGGCTCATCTGTATCGGTTTTTCTATCAGTGTATGTAAGTATGTATGCAGTAGATAAAGTTTTCTATATTTATCTATATTTATCTGTATCCACTTTACAAATTCCACACATATCTTTTGACTTTGCATTTATAAATATAAACAAAAAGTATATATTCATAATCATAAATCATGATATATATACACATATAAACACACAGATATATATATATATACACAGTACTGTGTAAAAGCACAGAAGCAGCCTGTATTCTTCCTTCAAACTGGTAAAAATGGTACATAAATGTGACCTATTCTTTAAGTAGAATGAATTGATTGAATATGTGTTATAGTTTGGAGCTACTTATTCTACAGAGTACTTATTTCTAGCCTACTTTAGTTCTTACTCCCTGTCTCTGTGTGCCCATGTGTAGCTTAGAGGCTGCACAAATACATTTTTAAATAAAATCTCATTAAAAAATATTCCAAAGGATCTGTATCACACCTGTTATTGTGTCCGTAAGCATTTTAAATTGGTTTTGTAAAGAAACAGGCTCAGCTGTATAAAATCGATGATCTGACTCTACCTTCACACATTGTTCCTTTCATTTCTAACTCTGCTGATTGAAAACTGGCTTTAAGGACTAGTTCTGGGTTAGTACTGATGCAGTCAAAAAGAATAGGTGTTCAGGGGCTGGTGATTTCAGAAACTGTAGTCATGGATGTGAATGTGTGGACCAGTGTGTGTGTTGTGATCATTGTGCCACCCACTAGAACACTTTGTTAACCTGCTGCCTACCTCCAGCCCACCATAAAGTGCACAGAGAACACGCATGGCCTCAGAGCTTGTGGGCAGGTAGAGGAGGCAGAGGAGGAGGAGGAGGAAGAGGAGGAGAAGGCTTGGTCTCAGGAGAGCCTACTCTCAGGTTAGTGCAGATGACAGCAGCAGGGCATGTTGTGTTCTCCTTCACTCTTTTACTTCTTTTAGCTACGTTTATTCTGTATGTAACTCAGTCGCTTAATACCCTGCGTTCTCACACCAGTGTAGTCCCAAAGAGCATCGCCGTTATTGTGGTAAATCCCGGCTGCCCTCTGGGACTATACTAAAGGGAATACAGTACTGTTTTTTCATGCAGTGGTTTCCTTTACTGCTTTCTGCGTTTTGCTAGAATACATTCTGAGCAAAGCTGTGAAGATCGGGTTGCAGCCTCAAATATCAACGAGCTCGCAAAGAAAAGATGCACGTCTTTTAACTGCAGCCTCCTGGGGCTCGCGGCTTTTCCGAAGAGCGTGCGAAGAAAAGCTGACGTTGAAAGACTGAGCCATGGAGCGAGAGTGGTCGATACATCATCCTACTGTATCTTCAGTAGGGCCCTTGGGACCTTAACAGAGGAGCCAGTGAATAAATGAAGGAGCTCGATGAAGAGTAACTTAATTTATTGTTTATTGCCATCTCCACTTTAACTCTATATCGATTCCTTTTTGTCAGGTTGACGAGTACTTTCACATTTCCATATCAAATAAGCTGACCGGACGCGCAAGCTAGATGATTGCTCATGAATTATATCACTGATTGTAACTATTCCAAATCTTTTAACATCAATAACATCGGCCGTGACCGAAGAAGCATTGAATCCTACTCCAGGCTTGCCCTGCCTCATTACTCATGAGGTATGAGTCAGATATTTAACCACAGGATAATCAAAGATCTCTGTTCTTTGCTGAGAAAGCACATTTTTGTTGCTTTTAAGGCTGCTTCTCCAATTACGGCTAGCTTACTAAACCAAATGGTACTACTGTAATCTTTTCTGTGCATCACGATGTCCTTTGTCGATGACTGAAGCGCTATGCCAGGTCTGCTTTGGTCTGGCGTGAGTCCAGCTCCAGTCACTGGTTGCTCCTCATTAAGGATACAGCTTTAACGGAGGGCCCTGGACAGCCATCCACTCCTCTGCTCCTGCTTATTAAAGGCAAGCAGCATGAGCGGGTAGGATTGAAGTGCACCACTTATAACCTTCCCGAAAAAGCAGCACGGCGCATGCCTGACAATGGCATCGATTTTTTTTTATAGGCAGAGTGTGCCATGGTGCCAGAGCTGTGAACCCAGTGCAGAGAGGGAAAAGTGTGTGTACCACACCAGCAGAGTGCATGTATGCCATTATGACACTTCTTCTTGTCTAAGCATTGTGAATATACATATACATAAATATGTTATGTAAGAATAGAGGTTTGGGCTGTACCTGTATCACCATTTATTCATTACCTAAATGGATTTTCATTTTCAGGAGGAAGTGCTGAGTGTGACTTATTGATTACTGGTCATGAGGGACACACAACCTTACCCCCACTCAGATGTGATCATTAGTAAGAAGGCTTGCTGCTGCTGTGTGTATGTATGCACGTCTCACTTGTGTACTCAACAACACCCCTACTGGGACTGTCTGTTTTCATGAAAGGTCACTACTTCCTCCAACGTCATCTCTAAAACTTTCTCCCGCGTATTAACACTGTATTTACACCTTATGTAAAACTTTATAGTCTGAAATGCACCACAGTCAGCCTGGGATAAACTACAGTATGCATCTGTACAGTGAAGTAGGTTGCATGTAATTCAGGGCAGAAGGTTAATTTAGCAAACTGCCAGGTATTTCAGCACAGATAGCCCCGTTTGAGAAAGTAGAAGCATGTGAAAGCCCTCAATCTGTCCCCCTGATTTATGCTGTTGTATTTCCTTTATAGCTGCTCTTAGCATCTCTTGACACTCAGGGTTTAATTCTGTTTGTGGCAGATGATGAATTACCTCCAGCAGTGGAGGAGCAGGTTTTGAACCCCACAGCTCTTTTCTACTACTGTCACAAGCTAGTAATGTATACCTTGTGCAGGCCCATAAAGAGCACTAAAAACTTGTCCTCACACACACATCGGTTTGTGTTAAGCCTAACCAATGCATGGAGTCAGTCATGTACAGTATGTTGCATAACAATATGAGTGTATCTGTGAATTTCATGTGAAGGGCATATGGATCATTATAGCCCCTGACACATGAAGCCCATTTAGTATTTAATCATCTTTAACAGCTCTTTATGAAAAACGAGATTTTTGTCAATTGAAAGACAGTGCACAAGAGAGTGGTTAGGTTTGTTGGGTCAGTGAGCAAATTCAGGCATGTTATGTCAGTTCTGGAGATTGAACTAGCGACCTTCGGTTACAAGGCTGGCTCCTTAACCACAAGCCCACTGCTGTCCCCATGAATAAACTTGATTAATAAATTAATCTTAATTAAAGAAATGTTGGAATTAGGAGAATATTTCTTCCAGTGCTGGGGTACTTAACCTACTGATTATGTTTTTTCCCCTCCTCTCCTCCGGTTACCTCCCTGGAACAGTTACAGGTAATTCATTTCCCTCTTATCTTTAACTTAACTGAGAAGACCTACCATTTTGGGATATGTTTCAGTAACAGCTTTGGCAATGCACTCAGCAAATGAGGATTTTGGTTGCTTTCATTCCCATAATTGGCTATACACTTTAACTAGGAAATACAAGCAGATTCATTATATGGATGTCCGCTGGTTTACGCCACTTCCTTAGCCTTTTGGTAGAATGCATCTGTTCCACTGAGGCACTCGCTCATTAAGTCCTGTGAGCTGTTAACACGAATGTGGGCAGTACACACATTAAATCAAGAATAAGGATGGGTAGAGGATTCTTGGTGGGTAAGAGACCACTCGAGTTATTAGAGTGGGGCCTAAATCAATGGGAGAGCCAGGAACAGATGGAATGAAGGACTGGGACAGGACAAGAGAAATAGATAGACTAAAGAACAAGACCAGCAGCAGAAATGAGGACTGGATATGGGTCTGAAACTGACATGGGGAAGGAAACAGTGCCTGACACTGAGCAACACTGGGAGTTAACAGGAATAGAACAGGAATAGAGACACTGAGTGTCTAGAACAGAAACAGACCTAAATCGAAGTGCAAGGTCTGTGACTAGGGGATGGGACAGATCAGAGTCTGTAAAGTACTAGAAAAGGACTTGTAAGTGACACATTAAGAATGGAACTGGCCTCAGAAGAGACACTGTAAAGGGAACAGGGCCTGTGCTTTATAGAGAGGAAAAGTTGACATAGAAAAGGAGCTCTGCTTGAAAAGTTTAGAGGATGAATCTGCTCCTGGAGAAGGCTCAGAAGATGTATTAGGAACATGAGTGGAGACTTGGCTGGGGCTAGATGAGAAAGCAGAGGCAACCCCAGAACCTGGGACAGAAGCAAGGAGACTTTTAGCAATCAGTTTTAAAGATGCCTTTGAACAGAAACTTGGCTGCTAACAGTGTTTTCAATAGCAACACTTAGAAACAAGTTAAAAACTAATTTCAGTAACATAGCCAGCAGAGCTAGGACACTTTATAGGCTATAAATATTATTATAGAGGCATCTTTAGAACAAGGAAAAGAAAGTGTTGTTCCAGAAAAGCCAACAACCTTAGCTTTTCCCTACCAACCAAAATAAAAAAGGGACACCAATATGTTTAACAGCAGCCATTATCCAAGTGGCAGTAGGCATGAGAGTATCAGAGACATTTCAGGATGTGCAGTGCCACCTAGGAGACAAGGCTGATTCTGTAGCACAGAAGGCCATGGGCAGTGTTCAGGCTCCATGGCTCCATGTGGAGCCGTTGTGTTCCCATTGAGCCTTCTGCTCAATCGTAGGATAATTTTTAGGCACTGTCCCACGCAGCTGAAGTGAATGGGCTCGGATCAACTTTGAGCCTTCTGCCTATTGACTCACACTGTCTAATTGATTCTATCACAAGCTGTTTCTATTGTTGACACGTCTCAGCAGTTATGAACACAAGTTTGCGGAAGAAAGCACTTTTCAGACACGCTCTTGTTTTCCTCACTTGTGGTTCCTGTGTTGTATAATGTGGAGCAGTGTGTTTTTATTAACATAGTGCAGTTGTCCTCCTCTCCGATCTTTGTAAGACGCAGATTCTATTGTAATACCATACGACTTTGTTGTACTGGATTTGCATTACAATAGGTTTTGTAAACATGTGCTCTTTTAGCCTATTGAATCTCCACAGTGACAGCTAACATCTTGACAGTGAATGTTTCTAGAAAGATGTAGACTACTGTAACTGTTTTGAATTAGCTGCTTACAATCATAAGCTTTGGAAATATCTGTCTGTATTATAGCTTTATAGCTGAAGGAGAGATTTTAGGCAACATAGGTTCAGTGTACAGTGATATGAGAGAATATGAATGCATAGATTTGGACTGAACAGATAATGTGCTCCAAATGAATACTAATAGGAGCCTTGCCAAAAACAGGTCACAGGGCATCTGGATGAGATGCCGAGGTGTGCTTTGAGACTTGGGCACAATGAGGACATGAGCTAGCTGTCAGATATGAAGCTTGTGAGGCCAGGTATCTCTATGTATCATAGAATTACAGAATTCATTCATTCATTCATTCATTCATTTATCTGCCTGGTCAGAATCTTGGGGGTTTAAATTAGGCCACGTTTTGGCATATATTTAGAAAATAGAAACAACTACAAACCGGATTCCAAAAAAGTTGGGACACGAAACAAATTGTGAATAAAAACTGAATGCAATGATGTGGAGATGCCAAATGTCAATATTTTATTCAGAATAGAACACAAATCACAGATCAAAAGTTTAAACTGAGAGAATGTATCAATTTAA
>JAOVVF010000047.1:25209882-25227512 GCA_028565595.1 Duopalatinus emarginatus
TGTGTGTGTGTGTCTGTGTGTGTGTGTGTGTCTGTGTGTGTGTGTGTGTGTGTGTGTGTGTGTGTGTGTGTGTGTCTCATCTCCTCTCTCAGCAGGATGGGCTGATTATGTGTGCCTAAAGCAGGCTGTCCTATTCCAGCACTGGCCAAGGTCAATTATGGCCACACATTCAAAGTGGAGCGAATCTTTGTGCGAAATCCAGATATAGGATTAGGAAGTGCGTTTGAGCCAAGAGGAAATGAACTGCCATGTCTCTTAAATATTTTGATTTTCTCCCACCTCTTTCTGCACACATTGTAGATGCACTCTTTCTCTTCGCTCTTCCGTAAGCTTTATTGAATCATCATTGTGCCTCGCTGTAGTGTACGTAGCTGACCCGCACCATGCCAAACTGACACACCTTCCCAGCGTTTCTATTGAAATAAATGCCATCCGGTAGCTGCTTAAAAACATTCTAGTAATTATCTTGTCATGTTCTTTCAAGGCGCACATAGGCTTCCTCGTCTTGCCATTGTTTCCCACAATGACTCTAGAAATAGAGACAATAGCTCCTACCTATGTATTTGAACGCATGAACAGTTCGTGTTCCTCTTGATGAAAGGAGGGGGGGGGGATCACTTGCCTTCCAGGACCCGTTGTGTGTTACCATGGTAACCCATTGGAAACGTACATGCTGTTTTAATAGTAGAAAATGAAGGGCTGTTAAAAGAGCATCAGCGGAAAGCAGAAAGATGTTACGACTGCTTCTACTACCTGATAATGTTCCCACAGCAGAGAGCAATTTGAGGATAGCCCCAGCACACGTCACCTGACTCATTTCTTGGCTTCGGTGCAAAATCAAACAGGAGCACGTAGCGAGCTGCTGGCATTGACTAGCCGATCCCTGCACCGCCACCACTGGCAGCCATTCACACACCCAGCAGAGTGATGGTGTATGAGTGTTGGAGGTGTTCACTTCTCTCAGAGAAGCAATACCTTTACACAGAGACAGTATGCCAAGGCTGGACACATGGCTTGGTCCTGACTCACTGTTTATATGTCATTATGTCACTTTAGTGAAATAGCATTGCCATATTCCAGATGTGCACTATGTTTAAGAAAAGGTGTGCATGAATATTCTGTAGTATTATACTAGTATTTAATTACAACATGCTTAAATAACATGCTAATTAGTAGTTGAGATGCTAAAGATAATGCGGTTGAGCTAGATAGGAATCGTTTTTTGTGACTTTTTCTTTTATTTTGTATGCCTTAGAAATTTGAAAGACACATTTAGCTTTTTATATTCCATTTATAAAGCCAAAATCAGCATCAAAGATGCTTCGGCATCGGCTTCAAAACATTGCTTTGTGACTCAGCATCCTGTGAGTGGTACAATAATTTGTATCTGAAAAGAAACTCAGTCAAAGCCTAAAACATCAAAACCCTGCTGTCATTAGATGAAAAACTGGATCAGCCAATTGTGTGACAACAGTGTGGCACATATAATCATGTAGATACAGGTTAAGTGTGTCAGGTAATGTTCACAACATCAGAATAAAGAAAAATTCACTTTGACAACAGCATGGTATAGTTGTTGGTGTTGAATGACCTGGTTTGACTGTGGGAGAAACTGTTGATGTTCTGGGATTGTTCTACACACAGAATAGTGAAACAAAAAAAGTTAGAGGCAATTCTGCAGGCATTGAAGAGCATGGAAGAACAACTAGATGGTGGAAGTCTACAGATAAACAGATCAAGTAACCACTCTATACAAACAGAAGGAAACAGAAAAGCATCCCAGAATGCGAAACACATGCAACATTGAGGCAGATAGACTACGGCAACATTGGGTTCTGCTCCTGACAGCCGAGAACCGAAATCCGAACAGTAGGCACAGACTCACCCAAACTGAACCGTTGAAGACTGGAAAAAGACCAGACGATGTTGGTGTTGGTGAACCTGTACACACCCATGCCTCGTTTTCCTGTCCTTGAACAAACATATAGTAGTCACAGAGTTAAGCATAAAAATGGAACTTTGTCATGATCATCCTTTCAGTGTTTGATATGTAAAACACTGTAATTAGTTTTAATTGTTGGCTCTGTGTCAGGTTGTGCCATGCTGAAAATCTGGTGGCATCGCTTGATTTGGAAATGAGTGCTCAGTGTGCTCTATCCAAAAGCATCGAACTAATTACCGTTTCAAGCCAGCGAGCAATATGCCTTACCTGATGAGCTGAATCTTTAATTACCTTTTTGAAGTGACACAGGCAGCCATAGATTTAAAATTGTTGGTTGGGTCGCTTTTCTGTGTTATTTTATTATTTATGTAATTATTTAACGTCATTGTTGCATGTAGATTACATCTTTAGTAGAAATGCAGGCAATCATGTAAATCCATATACAATGATCAGCCGTCTATCAACACCACCTGCCTAAGCAGCTCCAAAAACAGCTCTCACTCATCAATGGATGGACTCCACAAGGTGTTCCGAAGGTTTTCTGTGGTACACAGAATTCAGCAGATCATCCTTTTGTGGATCATCTGTGGGAGTGGACCAGGCGAGCTACCCTTCACACCCTACGAGTGAGCCTAAGTCATCTGTGAACCTGTTGCTGGTGCACCGTTTTTTTCTTCTTTGGACCACTTTTGGTAGGTACTTACAAATGCATATTGGAACATCACCACAACAACTGCTGTATTTGGAGATGCTCGGACCCTGGCTTCTAAACATCACAATTTTGTCCTTGTCAAAAAATTTGATTATCTTGTTCCAATGGTACCTGTCAAGGGGTGAAATATATTAGGCAGAATGTGAACATTCAGGTCTTGAAGTTAATGTGTTGGAAGCTGAAACAATAGGCTCTGAGCACCATGGACCAAACTGTGATGCCTAGAGTCAGTGCATCTCCAAAACAGCAGGTCTTGTGGGGTGTTTCCGGTATGCAGTGTTTAGTATCTACTAAACTACTACTAAAAGTGGTACAAGGAAGGACAACCGGTGAACCAGTGACAGGGTCATGGGCACTCAAGGCTCACTGAGGTGCCTGGGGCTAAGCCCATCTGGTCTGATCCTACAGAATATCCACAGAAGGATCTGTTGCTAACATCTTGGTACCGGATACCACAGCCACAGACCTGTTTTAGTGGCCACTCAATGTCATGGTCGATGCATGTATATATTCATGAGTGTTACAATTGTAATGATTTATTTTATTTTGATTACTTCTGTAAAGTGCATTGAAATATCTCATAAGGCTTTGGTTTTGCTACAGTGATGAAATGTTCCAGTCAATTCAGAGGCAAAGTAAATATTTTTAGATGTAGCAGACATGATGGATAAAATGAAGTCTCCGCAGGTATTTCTGCAGACGTCTTGGATATAGTCTGGGGAAAGCGCGATCCTGTGTGCATGGTGAGACGTTTCAAGAGGGATCTTTCATAAGATCAGCACTGAGGCACAGCTTGCGTTGGAGGGCTACACACTCAGGGGGATTATCACAGAGCTGCAAATGATACACATGCATTAAAACCTGCTGGAAGGTTGAACACGGTGCTGGTGCAGTCAATGAAGCCTCTGTTTAGTGTTTAATCAAGGGGACTAGAGAACCCTCCAAAACACATCCAAGTTCAACTTCCTTACATAATGCAATTTCGTCCCATTCAGTCAGCCATCACATCTCCCCAACGTGCCACTTAGTCCCTGCCTCTTCTCCTCCTCTAAACTAAAGCTACTGGTTGTCTGAAGCTGACAGGGAACAATTTAACAAGCAGTAATAACTGAGAGCACTGTGGGATTGCCCGCGCTTGAACAGAAGATAAAAATAATCAGGTGAAATTTGGGGAAAATCTGTAATATTCTTGTTAATACAGTGCTTTACAATTAAGACTTGCATGCAGAATTCTGTACGGTTTCATGTAAAAAAGAGCAAACAGTAAAAACAGGTACTCATCTGTGGTTTATTTCCCTGTAAGACGCTCAGTGCAAATCAAATATCAGTTCTGTCATAACTGCCCAGTGATACAGCATTATCGCTTTAATACCTGCCTCAATTAAAGCAGATCGGTTTTGGTGCAGCGTGGATTTGCTTTACATCGTTTATTGCATGTCAAGTCATGATGGATCTGGTGTTTAATCTAACAGGACTGTTATTACCTCTTATTGCATAACAGTGTGGAATTTATTAGCATGTGCGAGTAAGCGCGTGTACGCGCTTTGACGCTGGCAACACACACAGTGCTTCCTGGATTTATGAAGTGGCAGAGTTATTGAACTGACAGACGGAGCCAACAAACTTTAATCAATGCAATAAATTGTGAGGTAATGCAATATACAAGACATTCACCAACAACACAGAATAAAGAGAGATAGTCCAGTAGTGAAAATGAATGGCTTTATTAGCCATTTTTCATAGTTGAGCACTGAGCATGAAATAAGATAGCATTGTCATTGTGTAGGAAATTCTTGAAAAACATCTTATTACATTTTTGCAGTATAATATATCTAATAGGTGATGCCTAGTGGAATACATCATGCCTAGAGAATCATCATGTTGAGCAACAACATTGTAATGCAAATACAGGTGCTGGTCATAAAATTAGAATATCATGAAAAAAGTTGATTTCTTTCAGTAATTCTATTCAAAAAGTGAAACTTGTATATTATACTCATTCGTTATACACAGACTGATATATTTCAAATGTTTATTTCTTGTCATTTGATGATTATAACTGGCAACTAATGAAAACCCCAAATTCAGTATCACAAAAAATTAGAATATTACTTTAGACCAATACAAAAAAAGGATTTTTAGGAATGCTGGCCAACTGAAAAGTATGAGCATGTACATCACTCAATACTTAGTTTTCAATTCAGTTCAATTCAGTTCAGACTTTATTTGTCACATATATAGTATACTGGGTTAGGACAGGATAGGACAGCATGAACACATGAAGACCAAGACTTGCAACAGTGGAACGGTGAGGGGTGACAACCCAGTGCTGGCAAGCAGCCATCCGGATTCAGCGGCTGCGTTCGGTGCTGAACGGACCCGTCTCACCGCACCGTGGGGAATAAGCTGCGAAGGCGTGGGAAGGGGGGTGGTTAGTGGGGAGTCCTGGAGAAGTCACCTTGTCTGGCATCCCAGTCTGGCATGCAAAGTGTCATAGCGATAACACAGCAAGTGGCCATGGGACCAACCTTGATCAGGTCCCAGGCAGAGTCAACAATCGCCGGGTGTCTAGGGGAAATCAGGGGTAGGGATACAAGAGCATCTCACTGCAATGTTCTTCCAGAGGAGTTGTTGTTCCTGCAGCCGGATTGGCCAAGGCCAGTGCTGATACGGGAAGCTGAAAGCAGATAAGATTATTCGGGTTTAGGGCGAGAAGTCACATTCAATTTAACGATTACTCTCTTGTCCATTCTGGTCTCCAAATCGATCCATTTTTCATTTACAAAGTAGAGATCTACTCCAAGATGATTTCCATGTTGCGATTCATCGTCACAGTCTGAGTGCTGACAGCTCTCAGACCACATCAATATCGGGCAGCTTTGTGGGGCCTCGGACAGCTGTCCCCATTTCTCGAATTTCGCTATAAACCAGGGCAATGCCTAATCCAATAAGCAAAATACCCGTTATCATGTTTCCGAATAGGTATACATCCTCAGTGTCCTCCATGGAGAGAGAGCAACCAGGCACAGGACATGCCACTTCTCCCTTGCGTCCATCGTGTAGCCAGCTGCAAACTTTCCTGGCAGGACAGATTGGTTCCTCCGAACCCAGACTTCTCGTCGAGAAGATGGTGTCAATTGCGTTGAGAGACAAGTTGATCAAACCCATTATAATTTGAAGAGCAGCACAGGGAGAGTCTCTCAAAAGTACAAGACAGTAGACTACATGAGACAGGAGAAGCAAAAGCAGGAGAGATTAGGGAAAGGAGAAGGAGAAAGTGCGAGTCAAACGAGTTGGGGCTCCTTTGGCCTGAATTACTGCAGCAATGCAGTGTGGCATGGAGTCGATCAGTCTGTGGCACTGCTCAGGTGTTATGAGAGCCCAAGTTGCTCTGATAGTGGCCTTCAGCTCTTCTGCATTGTTGGGTCTGGCATATCGCATTGTCCTCTTTACAAAACCCAGTAGATTTTCATGGTCCTTAAAGCAGGTACTGGTAGCTTTGGCACTGTTTGCAGGTGCCAAGTCCTGTTGGAAAATGAAATCTGCATCTCCATAAAGCTGGTCATGTGGGGTGGGGGGGTTTACATCCCAACAGACTTTCATTTCACTGTGCTTGTAATGTATGTATGTACATCTTCATGTAACAAACAAGTCACAAATTCTCAAAACAGCAGCAAATCTTAATTACCCCATTCTCTCTCTCTCTCTCTCTCTCTCTCTCTCTCTTCTCTGTCTCCTACAGGAACTCTTTACAGCCGAATGCAAGTTCAAAGAGTCAGTGTTTGAGAACTACTATGTGATCTACTCGTCCATGTTGTACAGGCAGCAGGAGTCAGGGAGAGCCTGGTTTCTGGGGCTCAATAAAGAAGGCCAGGCAATGAAGGGCAACCGAGTGAAGAAAACCAAACCAGCTGCTCACTTCCTCCCCAAGCCATTAGAAGGTAATGAGTACACTGGCTTCCTGTTTGGTGAATCCAGCATCCCTTTTGGTTTGCTTTGACTTGTAGGATGAGAATGATTGGTATTCGTATTCATGAGCACATGCAGTACAGGTTTATGTCATGAACTATTGAAAATTCAGCATTATGTACATGTGTACAGAAATATTTGAATGTTTTTTTGCACAGAATTAATTTCAAATGATTGGCTATATATATATATAAGATCTCTATCACTGCAACAAAGTTACAACTTTTCAGACCCCCACTGCTATGTTTCACTGAGAACCATGACTCTAAACCATGTATGACATTTTGACGAATGAAGCAGTGTGTTTGTGTGTTATCGTTGTTATATGAGTTCAAAGTCAGTTCACACAAGCCTGTTGTGTCTTGTTACGGCAAAGCAGACGTAAAGTAAGAGTCCAAAGGAGTTCAGCTGAGGACAGATTTTTGGTAAAGAAAAGTACAGGAAGATTCATATTGACCCAGTTTTCTACTGAATGCCACACAGGCATCATTCCTTAAGCTTGGACTGCCATGTGACTCTACTTCCAGTTTGAAACGTAGCTCATAATGATGAGTAGCCTTTGAAATTTACAGCCATGGTTTGTGTGGAGCTGATAGGATTGTCCTGTCCTTGTATGAAAAATGTCAACACTTTATTGTGGCTTGGAGGATGAGACGCATGCCTCTGGGGTTCCTTTCTAACATGCTGATTTGTGAGCATTATATAGCCAACAATGCAGGAAAGCCACCTGTTTACAACCCGAGGTAAGCAAGAGATCGGGGCTCTGCAGTGGCTTGGATTGAAACAAGGGCTTTTTTGGTGCAGAGTTAAGATGAGTTTCTGTTATATAAGCTAGACAATTTATCCTGGGAGATCAGCCCCCCCCCTCATGTCTTTACAGAAATGTGGCATTTCTGTCTGGAGCCTGTCTGACAGGCTGCCTTAAACTCTGACAAAGTCACACAGGCTCTGTCAGAGCTGGCCTAATGAACGCTCACTTCATTCACCCAAGCATCTTGTACATAGAGAAGGCAGGTATTATGCTGACCTTTTAGTTAGTTACAGTCTCATTATTTCACCTAAGCTATTGTTCACATATGTGTCTGTGTGCTCTGTTCCTGCAGTCGCAATGTACCGAGAGCCATCATTGCACGATGTGGGAGAGAACGTACCCAAAGCCGCTGCACCTCCCGCTAAAAGCACAAGCGAGCCGGCCGTGATGAACGGAGGCAAGCCCGTCAGCAAGGAGGCTAGCAAACCCAGCACATAGCCCAGCCTCGGAGTAGAGAGAGAAAGATGCTGTCCTTCTCTCTTATACGGATCTGGTCCAGACGAGCCCCTCTCCTCCTCTCCTCCTTTTCTGCTCTCCTCTGACTTTCTCCATCCACTTGGCAAATCAATTGCAAAAGCGTGGCCAAGCGTAGCGACAAGGAGGATTCGACTGGATGAATCAGCTCAACCCGCACCATGGAATGCCCCAGCAGATATGGAATGCCTTTACCCCACACCCCCTCTCCCCGCCTGCACATACAATAACACGACCCATTTTTCTGTGACTGTGACAATCCATGAGAATGAATAGTGGAACGGCGGCCGTGGGCGCGTTGAGCAGCGGCCATCTTTGTCCCGCTGATGGTCACCCGTGACTACTATTTTTGAGCCCTGTAACAGAAGCTAAGTCTAATTCAGATCTATTTTCTATACACAGTGAACACCAGCTATGCTCTGGGGAAGTAAACTACTGACTGACTTGCAAGAAAACAGGACTGTTGTCCTTGAATTTTTTTATAGAGTTTCTTCCTGAGTCTCCTGCTCAGTCTTTGCTTTCTTTCTCTCTCTCTCTCTCTCTCTCTCTCTCTCTCTCTCTCTCTCTCTCTCTCTCTCTCTCTTATGCTTTCTCTTTCATTGGTCAAACTCGCACTCTTTTCTCTTTGTCCAGTGCTAGAGAAAACCTTTGCAGGGGCTACGTGTGATTTTTCTAACAACCCAAACATCCATCTATGTGAACACATCCCAAGCACCCACCCACACACCCATCCACACATACATGTTACTCGTGTAGGACTGAGGTGCTGGTGGTGGCTCACTTACAGGGAATAATTCAGGAGGACTGGAGTCACCACAGACCCTATAGAGATGCAAAGTAGCGCCTAGTCTCAGCACTGTTTCTCTTTCTTGATTGATTGTACAGAAAGAGGCACGGCTTGCTGATTATTCACTTAGGTGACTTTACCCAGAGATCCACATTGCCCTCCTGCAGTCAGCGCATGGACCTGAATGCACAGAGGCGCCTGATGCATACATGTGTTCACATAGTTCATATCTTCACCAAGCCGGCATATAGAGGAAGCCAAATTCTATTTTTCTTTACTGATAGCTTAGAGCACACGCTCTAGGAACATGTATAGGCCTTGTAGGCCTCAGGTCAAGGCACTCCCCTCATGCTGAACTGTCCGCCCACCCTGGTGTTCACTTAACGGGCCTTTTCGTTCCGCAAAAGCATGGGCAAGGTTAGTATTGTGTTCTATTCATGACATATGATGCAAATCGAGAAATGGCTTCACTGTATGAAAAATCTTAAAAAGCTTTAAAAATAGATGTTTAACGACTAGCTATCATAATTAAACAAGGAGAGTTTTTCCTAGCTCAGCATGCAGAGTCCAGTACTGCTCATATTGGCCTATTGTGTGCCTGTGATGACCTCTAACCCAGCATGCAAAAACATGTACCCAGTCAGTGCTGGGTTAAAGGTGCCTCATGCCCCCAAGAAACACACACACACACACACACACACACACACACACACACACACAGAGTGACTTAGTCAATCTATAAACACTCGTCTCTCTTCCTATTCTTTTGTAATGCTCTTGATTGTGAATTTTACCAAAGTTTATCAATCCATCCGAGAATCCAGACCCACTGACTGCAGTAACGTGCAGTGGGCAGCACTAAAACCTCACCCACTCTGTCCAGTTTTGCTTCTTTGCTCACTGTGACAAATATTCACTCTCACAGCAGAATAAACTTTGCCTTTTTTCAAGTAAATCCTGGATGGGTGGGACTGTAGTCATTAGAGTATACAGTTCATTTGACTAAACACGTGGGGTACCTATCAGTTAACCACCTGCATGCTTTCCTTAAGGACCAAAAAAGGGAAAGGTACAGCGGATCATTAGACTGTAACGGTCAGCATTGAATGGGCATGTTATTCAAGCGTTCTCTCATCCTACTTTCTCTGAATTGAAATCATAGCACTTATCATTTACTCACGACTTTTAGCAAACGATCAAGGATTTTCTGAATCTCTGATCAGATTTGATATTAAGCCTGTCTTGCTTTAATAACTCTCATAGTTTAATGAATAAGATTTAGAATGTTATTATGTAGACTGAAGCTGGGCTGCTAAATTGCAAATATATCCAAGGCTTCAGTTGAAGACCTGTATTTTCTGGAATTTACTGGGATTATGAGCTACTTTCTATATTAGGATGTACCGAAGCACATTAGTTTGACTTACATATTTGTACAAGCTGCGTTGCTAGAATGACATGCAGTGCCGTAGACGAAGCGTACGAGTCGAGTCAAGTCGAGTCGAGTCGAGAGCTGCTGTCCCACTTCCACAACCACCACAACACACACTGGTCATTCTCTCAGATGAACTCTACATGCTGGGCTAACTTGCCCTGCAAACCAGTTGACTAGTCCTATGAAGGCTGAATTTATTTTTGTAAATGACTGGTGAGTAAATATACATCTGTTTTGTCAGTCTGTTTGGTTTCTTATTTTTCCCCCCTCTTTCTCTTTCGCAAAAATGTTCCCGTGTTCTGTTCCATGCAGGTGATGTGTGATGTCGTCTGTTCATCGTAACGAACTACCATATAAAACATGTTGTTAATTCTTTCCTTTTTCCTTGTTCATGTTTTTCTTCTCGTTCATTATTTGGCTTTTCAGTCGTTCCTGTGACCATTACTTCATCTTTTTGCATGGGAAGAGGATGGCATTTAAGAAATGCATGTTGTAGGCTATGTGTATCAAGAAATGTTGGTATGTACTGCTAATTTTACATACATATATGCAAAGAGTTTGTCTGCACTGTACAGTTTGTGTTTGTTGTATACACAGATACAACATATTGAATAAAATATTTATATAAAGGTGTACTGTAACATCACTACGGACCTTAATGCAATACTATGTGCAGTATATTACTGCACTCAGCCTTTTTGATGATCAAACTGTTGGCTAATAGTGAACATTGTGGGTCTTGATTCCCCTTATTTTCATACTTTCTGGTCTTTTGTCCTATGATATATAATATGTGAAATCCACAGCAAGTGAGCATGGGCATTTTCCTTCAAAATGTCTGTCTACACATTACACATCATTTCTATAACTCCACTGTAAATGGATATATTTAACAGGTTTATGGCATTTTTTGTCAAAGTGGTTTATTGCAGAGCTTTATACAATTGCAAACATGCTGTTTTTCATTCTTATTCTCATAGCAACATTTCATGGTGACTTGTTTACCAGGTTTGCAGTAACACTTCAGTATATGGGGACACATATTACATGTTAAATTACAGCCGACTATGTAAGAAGTGGATAAAACAGTTGCCTAATATTTTTACCTTACACTGTATATCAGGGGTATTAGACTCATATTTGTTACAGTCCAGCTACATAAACATTGCTTAAAAACAACATGACATGATGCATGGTGACAAATTGTAAATTGATAATTTGATTAACAATATAAATAAGATGCATTCATTAGATTTGTGGATATGTTTTGTTTTAAAAAGTGTATCATGTCAACACTGTTAACCAGCGCTGTGCATTGATAAGACTTCTGTCTGAACCTTACGCACCAATCGACCATAACACTAAAACCTGACTGGTGATAATATCACTATTTATGTTGTTACAATGGCACCTGTTTAGGCATGCGATATATTAGTGAAATGTCAATTCTCAAAGTTGATGTGTTGGAGTGACCGAATCCAAATTGTGACCATTAGATGACTGAGTCAGGGCATCTCCAAAGCAACAGACATAGTGGGGTTTTCCTCATTTTCAGTGGTTAGTGCCTACTAATAGTTGTCCAAGGAGGGTCAGCCAATAAACTGGGGACAAGGCCAATGTGGACCTAAGGAACGCTGATGTGAAAGTGAACTAGTAACCTACTGGGCTTGCACAAAGAAGAAATTGAGGACCACATTTAACCCGTCTGTGCTGTAAACTCTCACACACATTAGAGAGCAGTAAACACTCTTTTACCCTACCAACAGTATCTGGGGATCAGTTGGGGATTAGGTGCCTTCTTCAAGTTCATGTAGTTTTGGGGGGGGTTAAGGAAAGTGAAAGTGAACTCCGCATTTAACCCATCCGTGCAGTGAACACACACATACACACACACCAGTGAACACTTGGGGGCAATGAACACACTCGCCTGGAGTGGGAGGAGTTAGATGCCTTGCTCAAGGGCACTTCAGTCATGACTTGCCCTGTGCGGGGATCGAACCCAGGATCTTCCAGTCACAAGACCAGTTCCTTAACCACTAGGACTAAGCTGTCTGGTCTGATCCCAGGGAACGATATATTACTAATTTCTTGGTGCCAGATACCACAACACACCTTCAGAGGTCTTGTGACTCTGGATGGATCAGAGCAGTTTAGCTAGCGTTTTAGGCAGGCACTTTTAATGTTATGGCTGATCGGTGTATACTTCTCCATGAAATTGTCTTTAAACGTTTGAATGATTTTTTTAACAAGCCATGTCTTCACTTCACTGATTAAACAAAATTAAAATCAGTTCTCAGTGAGCTACCTTAAGGTTAGTAATTTACATATATGCATGTTGTTGGCTGCAACAGAGGATCTGCTCCGATGGTTCATGTTTAAAATCAGGGCTCAGTTTGGTCCTCAGAAATACTCCTGCATCCACCTGTTTCTAGAAACGTTACCAGCTCCTGCTTAATAACTGCTGCTATGAAATAATATCTGATCTTGTATACTGAAGTGTTACCATATTCTCTTGAGTGATACAGTATACTGAAGCACATTTAATAGTGTATTTGTAGTATCACTCACCATTTTTGATCGAGGCAGAACTGTAACAATCTCCTATACAGTCAGACAAAGATCTGACATCAATACTCACATCAGTAATAAAAACACACTGTTTGGATCCTGCCCCTGTACCTGCATCCTCCTATGTGGCGCTAGTGAAAGTATGTGTATGCATTCATTCCTATAAACACATTTCGTAACATATAGTTGTAATAGAAACAAAAGAATTACAAAGTAACATGTCTTCAAACCAATGTCTCTTGGTCATATTTGTTTGACTTGCAAAAAAAAAAGAAGAGAAAATCTTGTTTTAATAAAGGAGATTTGTAACCAGTACAACGATTACTGTTATATACATGAAGCAGGTTCAGAGTGCTTCTGTTCCCGTCTAACACTGAATCCTGTTGAGCAGCCCTTTTTCTGATGAACGAACAGTCTTTAGAAAACGTTAGTACTCTTCTCCCTCCCAGATTTCACACGCGATCCCTGTCCAGCCATCCCAGCACTCACAGGTCCCGCAGTTGCACATGCCATTTCCTGGAACAGGATGTGAGAAGAGAAGCAGGAAATTAAAGGCAACAGTCTCTCCATGACCTTCTACACGATTTTACTCCTCACTGCTGCTTTTATTTCACTGCATTTCCTTTCAGCAACTAACAATCTCACAGCAAAATATAGACCTGTGTCTGGTTACTGGGTGACACTTCAACAGGATGGGCTTTTTTTATAAACAACCTGATTTTCTGTCTGAGAATAAAGAACTAAATATACTAATTTAAATAATACTGAATCGTTTTCATAGCCATGCAGGTTGTGTGATGTTGGCTTTTTGTTATTTTTTATATTTGCATCCATTTTTTATATATGAGTACCAAATCTGGCTTTGTTACTGAGAAGTTTTGAAGGAGAACCAGTGTGACTCCCTGCAGGCTAGAATACACCTGGCTGGCTCGCTGCAGGTGGAGGCAGCTGTGGGAAATTGCTATATCACTCTGCTAAGACAAACTGTTCTGCTGTTGGAGCCGTTGTTTCTACACTGCTGTTCGACTGGCCTGGATGCTATAACGAGCTGATACGTGTTGACTTGCTGTGTCAGGACTGGGTGACTAAAGACCAGCATGAAGTGTCAAAAATTGAAAGCTCTACTCTCTTTTGGTTCACATATACAGGCTATAAATTACTATTTCAGCTTCAATGTTAATGACGAAAGTGAAGAACTTGTGTAAAATGATAAATCTCATTATCTAAGCCAGGTCATGGGGAAGTGTTGGAGTCTATACCAGTGCTCATGGGGCAAAAAACAAGTAAACACCGTGGACAGGTCACCAGTCCATTAAAAGGCAGACACACACTTAGGGGCAATTTAGCATCTCCAATTCACCTGGCTGCATGTTTTTGGACCACTGAAGGAACTCTAAGATCCTGGAGGAAACCCACACAGACATGGGGAGAACATGCAAACTCCACACAGAAAGGATGTTGGTGGCCTGGCTGGGGAATTGAACCCAAGCTCTTGTGACAGTGAAGTCACACCGCTACCCATTGCACCACTGTGCCTCAAAATGATAAACCTACATATCGTATTACACTATTTAAGAACGAACAGTTCCTAAATTGCACTAATGTGCAACGGCTGTCCACTCTACTGAAATAGCTGAATCTGAAACTGAGTGCACACAGCATGACACAGAAGCTCTTTAT
The DNA here is from genome assembly GCA_028565595.1 of Duopalatinus emarginatus. Taxonomy (NCBI): domain Eukaryota; kingdom Metazoa; phylum Chordata; class Actinopteri; order Siluriformes; family Pimelodidae; genus Duopalatinus; species Duopalatinus emarginatus. The sequence goes on from JAOVVF010000047.1 coordinate 25,224,261, forward strand.
TGCTTAATGGTGGATGAAGGATGTGATGTCTACAGCAGTGTCTGGAAAGTTTTTCCACTATATTCAACTCTGCTGTTAGTAGTGTCTGAAAACAAGTCTGGATTGGTCTGTTTGAGCTGAGATGCACCACTGATCTGACTATAAATTAACCGATTGGGATTGGATAGTTACTCCTGCATACAGAATGCTCGCAAAATTGGATTCACTCTGCTACCATGGGGTTTTTCAATTGGGAATGTGGTCATGTGTCATGCGACTTTTGACGTACCCTGTATTAAATTATTGGTTAAATAGTCTATGCAAGCCCTACTTCAGCTCCTTTTTAGCAGACACAAAACAGCAGTAAGCAGAAGGATAAAGAAAGATTTCTAATGCATTGGAATAGCAAATGTTTGAATATATGATTGAGTGAGCAGAATTAGGTTTTTAATGTTTTACCCTCTGTGAAGATGCCACACATCACCACTGAAACAGTCGAATTTTAATCCATGGGGCATGAAATCGAGCACCAGGCATTCCTAATACATTGAATTTTCCACATCACTCATCAATTTATGGGTAATGAGAATCTCAGCTGGAGAATGCATGAAATTTGTGGATGCAAAATTAGTATTCGTAACCTGGCAGATACATTTTACATCATTATACTTATAAAGGCAGAGTGCATTACTGTTGCCTTCGGAGAAGCAAAAACATTGCCAGCTTGTTTGTATTTGCATTTTTGTCTGGTGAACAGAGAGTATTCACACCCTGTGTAACATATAAAAATAATTGTAATAATCATGCATATGGTAATTCTGGAATACACCCTAATCACTAATATGCTAATCACTGACATTTAACCGATATTTATAAAGGAACAAGGATAACTGGTTGAATGACATTGGTCGAAGCCTGGAAATCAAATAAGTAAACAAAATTTAAAACTGTCTAGATGTGTTTTCAGGACGACTAATCAGAACCATGATAAATGCTGGGATTTGTATTATCATTGGTCAGGGAGCATTTTTAAAGGAAAATCACCACTGTCTCCAGAGTTCCCTTCCTGCTGGACTTCAGCCAAAGCCATTAGCAGGAGGGAATGAGGCAGTGAGGCTTTACTCATTGGACAGATCCATCTTGACTTGGTACTAAGCAACCTAATCCACCAATGAAATTTAAGTAACATTTAAACAACCCTCTCAACAACCCATCTGTCACCAAAACACACCGCCACTGTCTAGCCAGAAAATTTGACTGTGTGTCAGACGTGTGTGTGTGTGTGTGTGTGTGTGTGTGTGTGTTAAAAAGGTAAAAATGTACCATTTTATAATTCCCAGAGATGCCCAGAAGTGAAAAGGAGAAATATTGCATGTAAAAGCAAAAAATATTTGTCTGTTTATCATGCATTTAATTTAATATGTAATAAATAAAATATAGAAATAATAAATATCTTTTATTTATTATTATTTTTTAAGATTTTTCGGGCTATTCAGAAGTACTTCCCCTTGAGCAATGATTCTATATTTAATTATATTTACTTATATTTAATTTATATATACCTTTTTTTTTTTTTATGTAATTGACCTTTATAAGAGAATTCATTGTATTTACACTATAAGCTAAATATAGAATCCTCAATTTAACTTTGATGTTTAAGTTATATCAAGCAAACACTTTGCTTACATCTACATTTGTAACCTGTAACATTGTAACTTATTAGAAATATGACACCAGTTCTCTAGTCTTAATATTTGAGGCAAATGGCAGACATTAATTATTTGAGTGACCTGCTGGCGAAATTTCCCATTCATATATTAATCTTGGTATTATGTAGTCCATAACCAACGACTAGATCAAAACCTGAAAATAAATAATGTGTTCAAAATTATTCACTGCAGTAAAGTGTTTTAGCAAATTTGACATTTATTTTTTTTATCTTGTTCACAATCTGATCAGATAAGGACTTAATAGTGTATAAGACTATAATATCTGTATAATAGGCAAATGTAACTTAAATTGCAATACCAGTGAATGTCCTTTTTGTGATTTCCTCATTGACAAAATTATTTACCTCTATAGTCACATACAAAATTAGCACTTATTACAACTCCCTTTGGCAGTAATAACGTCTTTCAGACGTTAAACATAGTTACATAAACATAAACAAGTTTTTTTGCAGCGATCAACAGTAGCCAATTCCTCATGGGCAAAAACCTCCAGTTCATTGACATTCTTGGGCTTGCATGCTGCAACTGCCTTCTTCTAGTCCCACTAGAGATTTTGGTATTTAAGTAGGGCGAGTGTGATGGCCACTCCAGAATCTTCCAGCCCTTCTTCTGCAACCAAGTCATAGTAGAACTGGAGGTATGCTTGGGATCATTATCCTGTTGGAAGGTCCAACGTCTCCTAAGCTTCAGCTTTGTCATTGACTCCATGACATTTCCACCCATGATCTCCTAGTAGTTAACTGAATTCATGGTACGTACACGGTGGAAATTCATATACCTGAAGCAGTGAAACAGCACCAGAGCATGACTGACCCACTGCCATGCTTCACAGTAAGCAAGGTGTTCTTTTCTGTATAGGCCTCATTCTTCCCCGACTGGAGTCGACTCTTCTTGTGCTTTGGAGTCAGCAGGAGGGTGTGCCTAGGAATTCTGGCACGGAAGCCTTCATCTCACAGTGTGTGCCTTTTTGTCTGGGCTGAAACCTGAGTACCTCCTTCTGACAAGTCTTGTCGCAGATCCTCAGCTGTCAGCCGGGGATTTTTCTCCACCTCTTGTTTCAGGTACCGGACAGCAGTCTCAGACAGCATCTTCTTTCTGCCACACCCAGCTAGCATTTCCCTTGTGCCTTTAGCTTTAAACTTGTGAATTATGTTTCCAGTTGTGTCTCTTGAAATGTTTAATATCTTTGCTATCTTTTTACATTCATATTCTTGCTTAAGAAAAGAAATTACCCCCTCTTTCGACATTTTTTGACCATCTTTGACCATTCCCAGTACACCATTACAAAGACACCAGTAACTGTAATTGCTTTTAAATCTGCTTAATTGCTGCCCAGTATGGTTCTGTTCACATCTACCTGATTGTTCACATCTACTTGAAATCACCTGATCGAAAACTCTGTTCTTGAGAGTGGTAATGTGTACAGGGTTGAATAATTTAGTCAATGAGGAAATCATAAAAAGGATTTTTTGTCTATCTATCTATCTATCTATCTATCTATCTATCTATCTATCTATCTATCTATCTATCTATCTATCTATCT
>JAOVVF010000047.1:25246237-25267160 GCA_028565595.1 Duopalatinus emarginatus
AGGAAAGTGCAGGCTTCATCTCCTGTTGACTTTAGTGCTATTTAGTGAACAAAAATCACAACTGGTGGTCTGTCACATGCTATGATCTTTTGATTTCTTTTTAAAGCTTTTCTTTAGCTCTTATGTTATTTAGCTAGGCTGTGTAGTCCAGCAATTACATGATTATTATTTTTGATTCCAGGAAAATGCTGAAAACTGAATAGACAAAAGCCCAGTATGTGGGTTGCTTTAGATACAAATTTTATGAATGGTCATTAGTCCAGGCCATATTCTTTTTAAAAAGCTAGTTTAGTCATCTCAGATGACGTGCAGAGCTTGTGAACAATGTTTAAACATTTTCCATGACCATTTTTAAAAATTATGAAATTATCACCATCATGATCATCATCATCATCATCATCATCATCATCATCACCATAATTATCAATTACTCATAGTGTCTTTCAGTTGTTAATTACTGGAGATCTGTATCAAGTTTCAAAATACATGCTTGTTACACAAAATCATAGCTAAAGTGTATAATATACAAATTCAGTATAATTATCTAGACCTACTATAGGTGATAGGTAAACCCAGACGGAATCTGCGGATTTTATTCACGATTTCTGTGGTGATTCAGGGGGAAAATCTGCAGAATTCTGTGAGGTTGTTAATTTTGTTTCTGAGGTGTTTGATGATTTTGTAGATATATACTACGTGTATTTTCATAATAAATATCCTAACTAAATGGGTTGAATTAAACCTAGCACATTACAGAAAGTTACAAAAAATTATTTTTGTCAAAATTCTAAAATTTCAAAGTGCGAACTGAACTTGCTACATTGCTAAACAATATATAACAATGTAAACTCTAAAAATAAATAAATTATTCAACTTTTTAGGCGTTCACAAATCTGAGTTTTAGGTCTTCACCTAACTCTGTCTGGCTGAAATCAAATTAACCCAAAACCCTAAACGGAAAAATATCTTCCCAGCATCCGCAGTCACCAGTGAGGTATTACAAAAACCAGGATATAGTTAATTATTCAGTAACTTGAACCAGTTAATGTCCAACAAAAAGAGCATTTAGGGGCATTTGTCTTAAAGCTTAAAATGCTTAAATTATCCAGCTAACTGGGAAGTCATCTTAAAGCATCTTGATGCTGCTATCTGTTTATAGATATTCAGAGTAGGATTAATATTCCATAAAGCATATATGGTCATGGTCATATATGGTATATGGTCACCAGTCAAACCATCATAAACCAGCATTTTGGATGTTGATTATGCTGGTCATCTTCTAGTGAAGTTGAATATGAGCCACCAGCATAACCAGCATTCGTAGTTTTGAACACAAAACCAACACCAGATCAGCATATCTAGTATCCAAATTTATGTTGATTTCACAGGTAACTATGTAAGTATTTATGCTGGTTTATGCTGGTCGGAGCTGAAGAAAAATATAAACACCCCCCTTTTGTTTTTAAACCCATTTTGCACCAAGCAGACATTGGAAAGGCGATGCATGGTCACACATGTGCAAGTCATAAGAAAGTCTCATGTCTTAACCTTCAAGTCTCAAGCATTTCCCAAATTCAAGCAGGTCAAGTTGATTCCATGCTGTAGGTCAAGCAAGTCACAAGTCAAGTCATTCAAATTATTAAGCCCTAACTCCAGTTTGCATAAGGTAAAAGACAGTGGTATTGAAGAGCTGAATTTTATTTTCAAGGTTAAGAAATACTGTTTCATTTTTTTCTTGGAATCCTAACATCCTAACAAAAGCTGCTTCTCACATTACAGTGTCATTCTTTTCTTGTTACAGTACAAAAAGTACAGTAAAGTGAAGGAACTTGGACACCCATTCAAAACCTCTAACTTTTTAAAACCTTTAACTTTTAAAAGATATATATATATATCTGTCTTATTTAAATTTTAGACATTTAGTTTGCTTTGCTCTGGATTGTATAGATGAGTGGGATCAATATGGTGCGATCCAAATAGATCTCTGAGGCCTTCAGAAAGAAGGTTGATGGTAGAGTCTGTACTTTAACATCAGCTGTGGTGAGAGCTAACTACTACCATGATGACAATTTTGGGATGTCATCCCTGACTTCTCAAACTCATCTGAGTCTACAACTTTCTTTCTGGAGGCCTCAGAGATCTCTTTGGATCTGGTGATCATGGCGATACCACTCACCTCAACAATCCAAATGCAGTTTACATTTCATACAAACACAAGTCATTGTCCCAGGTCTAAGTCAAGTCTCAAGTCATGAATACCAAGTGTATGTCGAATCATTTATCAGTGTTAATCAAACAAGTCTCAAGTCCTTAAAACCGTGACTCGAATCCGACTCAAGTCAAGTCATGTGACTCGAGTCCCCCACCTCTGCTAATTATAATGAAAAAGAAATTAACACACTGGCATAAATGATCTTTTTTCTACATAAAACCAACACAAACGATCGATCGTGAGTAAATTCTGAGTAATATGAGGGCAAAAATACCATAACACGTGCATTACTCTTCAAAATTGGCCATAAAGAATATTTAATACCTAAAACACATAATTAAATTATTTCTTTCTTCTGATACACAAACGAATGCGACTTCAGACATGTACTGACAGTGATGACACAAACCCTTTTCCTCTTATCTTTGTGTGGTTAAAAAATCAGTGATTCTGTAACACTGTACATTCCGAATCTGCGGAATTTCGCAGACTTCTCGTCGGAATTCTGATAAGGAATGTAAGAAATCCAGTATTATTGTTCATTGTCTTCACTGTGGCTAGTGAATAACTTGCATATCTTAGTGGAGTCTTACTGAATTACTATCCAGGGGGTTGCCCATACGTCACGGTAGAGTAGCCAATGATCAAAACTAAAGCTACAGCCATGGTGCTGTAACCTTGTGTCTAGCCTTGTGATACTAGGAAATCACTCTAAGCTGAGCTTAAACGCTTGGACTGACTCAGCCACACTGACAGTCACCTTAATTGTGGGAGTGAAATTCAGAGTGAAGGAAACTTAATTACCTGCTGACAGGCTAATGAATGCAAGACCTACAGCTCCAATCATGGGTGAAATTCTATGTAAACAGACATATAAATCATCATTTGGGCGACTCTGTGCTCGCCACTTGTCATAGGCCACACGGAAAATGAGAAGAGACAGAAAAATCTATAGTTTTAGTGAGCCTCGATGGGTAATCCATAATGGCTGACTATGGGGAGGGGGAAAAATCAGTCTTCACCAGATATGATTCTACTGTGCTGGAATAACATTTCTGAATTAATTTGTTTTTACTCATGTATACTTGATCTTTAAATATAATAATTTATAGGCAATGATGAAATAATTTAACAGATAGCAAATTGTCTGTTAATACCTGTAATATCCTGTAATAGAAAGCAAAATATTTATCATAGGGTTACTTCATAACCTCAAATCTATATGACACATGGACGATTAAAGCAGGAGAATTTAATCATGAATTTTTGAATGGCAGCTTATTTAAATGACTGGACTTGGAAAGTAATGCTGACTTTTACAACATGATTAATGCATTTAAGGTTTAATTAGTAAACCTTAAGCTGTTTCAATATATATCCAAACTATTTATTATATATGATGCTGAATTAAAAATATCCATCTTATAGACACCTTTTGTAAAGCTGATTTGGTAAAGGCCAATTTAAGCCTCCAGTTGTTGCAGCAAATTAAGATCATTTAAAGGAGCTCCTGGAATAATTAAACCTAATTAAGTTCCCTAGCCTCACTTAATCTCTGATTCCCAAAAACCTTTCTGTCTCAATGTGTTCAGTCTGAAAAACTAAAAACGATTACCTATATCTGAAATGTTATCACTGCGTTTACCATGTAAGGTACACACACACACACACACACACACACACACACTAAGTTATGTACACATTTCACAATGTATTGTAATTAATGTAATTAATGATTACAATGTCTAACCATAACCATAACCTCAGTAATCAAAAGGCAAACTTCTGGCTCTTTTACATTTGAAATAAAAACATAAAAAAGTCAGGGCATGTTTTTTTCTCTAACCTTAGAAACCAAAAGGAGTTTGAGTTTTTAAAACAGAAATGTTTAGAAAAGTCAAGACATACATCATGGAAGTCTTTTCCACACAAAGTGGACAGAGCAATGGCCATCCACGGGTGCTTAATGATTACGACTGGTGGCATCTGGCTAGAATTGTCTATGGGAACAAACAAACGACTCTGGCAAAAATCACATCCACATTTAATGCAGGGAGGCCCAACATGCACATTCCACAGCTCAGTGCAGCATTTCTTAACTTCTATGGTATATAGGGGGGCAGCCGTGGCCTAGTGGTTAGGGAACCGGTCTCTTGACCGGAAGGTTGTGGGTTCGATCCCCGCCCAGGCAAGACACGACTGAGGTGCCCTTGAGCAAGGCACCTAATTCCCCCCGCTGCTCCCCGGGCGCCGTGGTTTGGGGCTGCCCCCCGCTCCGGGCAAGTGTGTTCACTGCCCCCTAGTGTTTCACTGCACGGATGGGTTAAATGCGGAGGTCACATTCCTCTGTGTGCAAGCACAGTAGGCAAATAGTTCACTTTCATAGGAGCAGAAGACCCACAAAAGTGCCTTTATTAACACCACAACAGCGGACGCAGCAACTGACCTGGGATCATGAGGTTGCTAACTGGACCCTAGAGGACTAAGACCTGACTTATCTAATCCTAAATATCAAGATCAGTAATACAAACAAATACAAAAATGCTAGCTAGCTTTTCAAAATGTTCTTACTACACTGCCATTTTTGTTTGTATTTTATTTGTATGTATTTATGTATTTATTTACCTATTTGTATAGCAAAGTAGCATAAATATAATGTTTATCTAAAAGATGTCTGACTGTTAATCAGGTCTTGTTCATAGATCTTCTGTGACCTGTAAATAGAACTGCTTTTTATCTATAAATATCTCTTACACAGCTTGTGCTTGATATCATTGAAAATCAAACTATACTCACTGTGAAATAAAATGGTCAAATATAAAGGTGTAATATATTTTTCTGCTGGCATAGACATTTTTGCTGAAATAATCCAGGCATATTGCTCATTTGTTAGACAGAAGTCATTTTTTTTTCATGTCTTCTGTGTAGGAATGAACATGCCGGCGTTGACTTGGCTGAAGTGGCACGGTGAGGGAGTGACATTTGGCAGTAGTATTTTTAAACCCACTTTGATCCAAATTGGTTTACTACCTGCTGAGATGCCAAGATATTTTCTTGACTTCAAGAATAGGCTTTAAGGTGCGTCACATTTCTAGTAGCTTAGATTGTGGGGATATTCTCTATTTTTCTCAAACCACTTTGCTATCAACAGGCTACTTCACCTAATTACTAAGTAAACACAACAATATTTACTTAGGTAACACCACATAATTGATAAAATGTCTTTTTTAAAAAAATAAAAAGAAATTTGTTTTACTCTTGCACAGCATAGTTCTTCAGTTCTTACTTTTCTTACACTCAAATGCTGTGTTGATGGTCACAAAAATATATTTTTGCTACATTTTTGCATCATGAAACTGAAATCTATTAGTGGAAGAAGGAGTGCCCGGAGATGAAAGTAGAAGCAATATAATATTTACAGTGGCTCCAAAAAGGATTTTTAGATTTGCATTGAATAGGGTTACCCACCACTGTGTTCACTAGTGTGCTTTTTACTGCACACATGGGTTAAATGTAAAGGTCTAATTCCTCCACATGTCAATAGGTGGTTCACTTCACTTACTTAACTTGGTTTTGCAATACAGCATAAAGAGAAATAATTATTGAGGGATGAATACTTTCTGAAGGCATTATATATATTGCAAAGCTTATGTTTTAATATATCTGCAATTTGACCTTGTTATTATTGACTAATGAGAATTTCATATTTAATGCAAAACAAGAAAAGAAGAAAAAAAAGATAAGACCCAAGTGCCCTCATGCTCATTGTACTGTAATACTCAAGTTTACTCAGTGTTCTTTTATTTTATAAATAAGGTCTCAGGAAGACAAGGTGCTTTAGTGGAACAGAATCATCACCACTGTACTTTGTTATTTCCATGTATGCTTAATTAGTACACTCCATAGTTGCTCCCCAAACTATAATGTCTGATTACTTATGATCACACTGCAAACCACAGGAACCATATCATCAAGAGATGTAAACCACAAACCAGCAGTACACTGGAAATGGTTTTTTTTTTAAAAGATGAAAAAAATATGAAAATAAAAAGTTCACTTTAGTTCACTTTCACTAAAGTAATATCTACAAGAATACAAGAATCTGTTACAGTCTTGCTATGTGGTGATTTTTTGTAATTGTTTGTCATCACATACATTTGTACATACAATATAGAGTCTAAATGCCAAAGTAAAATGTACAAAGTTTTTGTCATTTTTTCCTATTAATGAGAAGCAAAACTGAAAACTGCTAGTAAAAGGTCCCTTGAAGGATCTACACATGTCAGATCTCAGGATTTATTTTCACATGGACCCCAGCAGACATTTTACACTTTTCTCACCACAATTAAGTGAGTAACCTTTACTTGAATATATGCTCTGTTAAATTTTCTAGCTGTTTGTACGTCAAAAAACGTTTCTATGCTATTTTAAGTAAATCCTAGTCCACATTTTTTTTCAGTGTAGGCACCATAAAGCAGTTGAAATACGACTTTTGCGCTGAAATAACATAATACATTCACATCTTCAACTGTGGCTCATCCTTGACTACTGTTATTATAGACTTCTATATGTTTCTACTTTTGTAAAGGTATCTTAGTTCTGGTAAATACCCCAAATAATTTCACATTTAAAACAAAAATGGTGTTTGTCTTTGTAATTAGACATTATTGGGTGAAAACAAAGCTATTCTGCTAGGCTTGTTCTGCTCCCCAGCTTTAGCAGTACAAAACAGCTCAGAGAAAGACTCGCTCTTTTCACCTGGGCTGAAACACTCATTACGCTTCATTAAGTACACAGGGCTTGTAGCATTCCTGGTTTACATTATTCCTAAAGATGCAGGGAATACCAGAGGCTTCTCTGAGACACTAACTTTGCTAATGTGCTACAACTTGCCGGGTGTAATCTGATATAGTATCATTGTGTTATTGAGCTTCCAGAGCCTCACTATAAACTTATTGCAGGCTGATCTTTGCTTTTCCTTTTATTACATAATCTTAGTGGAAACACAGTTATTGAGGACTGGGAAATTTTTGGAACTACTAGAGGTATAAACCTCAGGTTTTGTATGTTTTTAATTCTTAAGGCAATGATCTGATATTTCACAATACCACAAGCATACAAGACAATTTAAGTTAGTAGCCTCTGATCAATATGTATTGCCCCCCCCCCCTTCCTCCACACTTTAGAGTAAGACTTCAGTTAATTCTATAATGTCAATATGACATAAAAAGCATAAAAAATATTTAGGACTATTTAATTATATTGAAATTTTAGTGTACCCTTCTATTATTATTTGTTCACTTACTACCTAGTTTATATTTTGTGGACGACAGTCAAATGGCATTTCACTGCAGGTTGTACCATGTATGACTATGTATGTGACAAATAAAACTTTGAATCTTTAAAAAGTATCAGAGTTATGGGCAAATCCTTGCAAATGAACTTGCTAGACTACTTACATAGTAATATAGAAATCTGTCCTTTTCCAATCATATAAAAACAATTAATATTAAACAATAGTATAAATAATAATAGATTTGATCTTCACATCAATTTATTTTTATCACTGTCTTATAAATCAATATATTAAATCTAAATTGTCCAAATGTTACACACCTTATGAGCTACTCATTTACTAGCCATACATTTACAAAACAAGGCTCGGGGGATTTTTCCTTGTCACTGAAACACTACCTACAATCTTTAGTATGTTTAGTGTATATGCTGTGCCAGGGATTTTTTTTATGCATGTAGCTAGGTAAACTACATCCATGATATATTATATACACTCTGATTGTACAAAACCTTGTAGGGGTGGAAATACTTACCTTTAATACTATGGTTTTTAATTGAGTGTTATTATGTAAAAATATCTATTGTTAAATTGAAGTAATTGAACGCTAACTTTAATTACAGTTCCAAGACTTCCTGATTACTCCAGACATTTTAATTTAGGCCTTCAGTGTTCTCATTACAAATCTCTTCTTCTCTGACGCAGCCAGTGACTGGGATGGAACAGAATCAGGTTAATATAAACTATCAGTAATCATGCAAGTATGTCCAGTGAAGTGACTGTCTCATGCAAGACAATGTATTTAGCTCTACAGCTATCCATGTGTGTTTGAATCCTAATAACCATAAACTGCAGCATTACATTTGCTGAGCATTTCTGAGCCTCCTTAGAAGGCAAAGGCCTAATTTGAAAATGCATGGATATGTCCACAGTAAGATTATGACACATTTTTATACTTTCCCTGATAATAGTGTGATACCTCAGTACCTTTTATGCTTTTTGTACCCTTTAATGGTAGCACCTCGGTAAGAATGAATGGAACCGTTCATTACCCATTTTCTGAGAGTATACCCATTTTTTTCCAGCATTATGTGAAATAATCTAATTTGCAGTGTTTAAACTGAACACTGATTTGTGAAAGTGCTTTTTGCGAGATGTACCTTTGCCATGACAGGGCAAGTTGGAGGTTCCTCTGCACTTCTTATGACTGGCTTCCACAGAGAGTAAACAGGAGACAGGATGGTCACATTTCTTGCCTGTCCAGCCCTTTTTGCAGTCGCACCTCCCGCACTGACACTGTCCATTCCCTACAGAAGCAATAAAGGGTACAAAATGAGCTGTGACACTGTTCTAGAGTCTGGTACAAAAGATCTTACTATACATGTGGCTTTATGCTACACTGTGAACTTCACTCCTCACATGCTCATTCCATCTTTCCAACCTCATGCAGAACACATATTCCTGACCGCTGAGTTATGCTGCGATATTAAACACAGATGTGAGTATGTTTTTCTTTCTTGCCTCATGTCTATGAGCGCAGGCTAATCCAACAGCCCAGTGCTTACTAAAGGAGGAGTAATGGAGGGTTGAATAACACATGGAAAGAGTGCAGGCCCACTGTTAGCCAAATCAACTTTCCACCAGTGTACTAGATTTGCCTGTATTTCAGGCCATTACTCCATACACACTGTGCTGTAAGGATCTTTGTTTAGCAGAACAACTGAAAGATTTACTTAGTGTTATATTAGTGCTATGTACTTATAGCGTTATATTGCTAATAAGGCCACATGACCCATGACCAGAATTTTATGATACATTAATCAGTTTTGATATGGGGTTAACAAAGCATGTGCAATGTGACCTAGATTTTTGTCAGGTTGAGTTATGGGAGTTTCCAGACTCGAGCCCCGAGACTTTGTTGCTCAGTGTAGTTTTGATATGTCAGAGACACAAATTTCTATTAAGTTTAGTCTGTAATGTAATGTAAATTAGAAAAAAAAAAAATTTCCACTGTGTGCTCAATGTCCTGCTGTCCTGTATGGGACGACCAATCCACTGTCAGTACATTATGTATATATTCTTTAGCATTTCAGCTTATTGGATTGTAACAATGCCAGGACATGAAGATGACAGATTTATTGTATGTATAAATTACTGACCCTAAATTAATCCATATTTAGACAGAATATATAGAGCTTATTTTTAAAATAAAGTTGCTGAAAGATGTCTATAGTAAGTATGATTGATTCACCTGAGATAAGTGATATCTGTAAATCACACACAGAGAGAAGTATATTCACAATATGTCTGTGGTTATCACAATAAAAAATCCATATATATATATATATTTATATATATCACCTTCAACTCATTTAATTCCAAATAATTACTTTGTCCTTTATTATAAATGCTTGTAGGGCTTATGGCTGAGCAAGCTGATCTTGATTATTAGTAGGTCACATGACAGTATTATAAATGGAGTCTAAACCAGTGCTAGGATTTTAAACTTAACCAATACTAGACTAAGAGTTCAATTTTGTGTATATAAATGTGTATATACATTTCATAACCAACCACATAAGTGAGCATTTTGACATCAGTTGAATGTTTATTCTGAATGTTGTATTTATGAATTAGCTATAAACGGCTTATGCAGACATTATGTACTCTATAAGTGCCACCCTTAAGTACAGTGTTACATTAAAAATGACACATATTCAGAAAACTTCAATCTGACAATTTAAACAAATTTATTTAATGCATATTAAAAAAAATCTGCTTGTTTTACCAGAGCAGAACTCATCTGAGTATCTGTCGTACGTAGCGTGGCAGCTCCTCTCGTCACACTCGCATGTGTCTCCATGGATGTCACCCCAGTCTCCTGATGGATCTACATCATAGCACGTACATTCTCCACATACACATGTCCCTACCAAGAAAAGTGGTAAAACGATTAAGTGAATGAATGCATAGTGTATGCTGGATTTCATCAAGTGTAGCGTCATACACATTATAAATCATATTCAGTGAGTAGGTGAAAAGCTACAATGTCCAGAACACTGCATTATTACAATTACACTTGTAACGTGTATATTTTACTATTAGTGTCACTATACCCAATACTGAATACTAAATAGTGCATAATAGTTACAGAATAACATGTTTTGATATAAATCACCAAATAACCAGACAAAGCACACTTAAGCATCTATAACTGGAATGCTGTGGAAGGGGAGAAGTGGTTTCAGCCAGCTCTGAAATTTTCTGGAACAGCTTTGCGGAGGAACAGAGTCAGGGGAAACACCTCCACTTGGATGCACCCGAGCCAAGCTGCTATACTGCACAAAATCCCATTTTCTCTCATCTGCTCCAGTGAAGAGAGGGCACACGGATAGCCCTGCCATCTGCCAGCCTCATACTGCTGCTGCCACTGATCTGACCTACAACAACCTTAGATCCTATGTGTTTTAAAAGAATGCTCTTTCTTATCTAATGTACATTTACATAAGATTAGTCTGCCCATGGGGGCATAGTTACACAGTGGGTAACATTGTTACTTCATAGCTGCAGGGCCCATGGTTCAATCCTGAGCTCGGACTCTTGTCTTTGTAGAGTTTTGCATATTGGATTCACATGAACTTCCTATCATTAGTAGGGGCAGCCGTGGATCAAGGTTAGGAAACCGGTTGTGACCAGTTCAATCCCCTGTACCCATAAGACATGACTAAAATGCCTCTAAGCAAGGCACCTAATCCCCAACTGCCCCCAGTTGCCATGGATAGAGGCTGCCCCCTGCTCTGGGTGAATGGGTTAACTCCCCCTAGTGTGTATGTTCACTAGTGTGTGTGTTTCACTACACGGATAGATTACATGTGAAAGTCAAATTCTTCAGTGTACCATCACAGTAGGTTTATCACTTTACTGCACTAAGTTGTGAATAAGTGTGTGAATGCAATGTACTGATGCCCCATCCATACCGCTTTTCTCCATGAGTATGATACCACAATTTTAATTATGTTCATCCAGTCTGTACTTATTTTTTTATTTAATTGACTGTTAAACATGTAATGACCGTTGAACATAATGCCATTTACAGGTCAGTTCTGTAGATGTAGCTTTTACAGTTTTTGTCCTGCACTGAACCCTCTGAACTTTAAAGCAGATATGAATGTAAGGCTGTTTACACTTCAGTTTTTCATTTAAAGAATAACCTATTTCGGGGGCCTAAAGGTTGAATAGATAAATATAAAAGGAATGTTGGAATTTAACTAGATACCACCGATCCACTGAGAGCTATCAACTGCAAAGTAGAATAGGTAATTGAAGCCCGGGAATAGAATACTAAAATAGAAGAGACTGAGGAGGCGCTTCAGTTTTACCCTGGAACAAATGTGGTGCGTGGGTGTATATGTGTGTGTGTGTGTGTGTGTGTGTGTGTGTGTGTGTGTGTGTGTGTGTGTGTGTGTGTGTGTGTGTGTGTGTATGTATGTTCCTGTTCCCTTTTTGGTTCCACACTTGTAAGGAACATGCATTTGTGGGATCAGCAGCAAAGCTGCGTATTCTCTGCCATTGCCAAACAGCTTATTCTGCCATTGACTTGTTTGGGGTTTGGTGGACTGGATAATTGAAGTTTGAAGAAACAAGACATATTTGCAAGTTAACAAGTTATCCATTTAACAAAGAGTTGGATCATAGTGAAAATGTCTTTACTTTTTGTCATTTATTTCTAATATTATCATTTTCCATGTAATTTCTAAGGCAGCAGATACAAGTAAAATGCTTGAGGTAATGTTAATATAAATGTGATCTCAGTGACTTTGTGCCTCGATTGTTGGTTCTATGTTGGTACAGTTCTGTGGGTGGAAATAATTTGTTCATAAGAGAAATCAGAGGAGAATGGCCAGACAGTTCTGAGCTGACAGGAGGGCTATACTAACTCAAATAAAGACCTTTTACAACTTGTGTTGAAAAGAGAGGAATCTCAGAATGCATAACATGCCAAGCCCTTAAGATGGATGACCTACGACGACAGAAGACCATACTGGGTTCCACTCAGAACAGGAATCTGAGGATGACCAAAACTGAACAGTTTAAGATTGTAAAATAATAAAGTAGTGATTTTGATGCATTCCATGGAAATTTTGAAGTAATCTAGAGTTATGTTTACATTAAGAAGATGTCCTTATCTAGAGTGACTGACATATATCTCATTAATACAGCTGAGCGGTTGATGGGTTTTGCTCAAAGGCATGACCTTCCAATCAGAAGTCCAATATCTTAACCACTGAGCTACCTCTCCTGATACATACATAATGACCCTTGTACTGCTTTCATCTCTTTGCTTGAATTTCAAGCATCCAATGATGCTTGCAGTTCTGATTGACACAGAGGGAGAAAGAGAGTGAGAGAGTTTCTCTCACAGTTCCAACAAGATTTCACTGATTAGTTAGGCGCTACATGCATTGCATAAACCTCATATATAACAGTTTGCAGAAGACTGCCTGTCAGAATCCATTCTCGCTTCAGAATTCAGGATAATCTAGAATGCTTTAAATATAAATGCACAGAGAACGACCCATGTACTTTTTGCATTTTCTGCATGCACACTATGATTATCTGTATTGAGTAATGCATAAAAGAGCTACTTGTTAGTTCTGTCATGCAGTGTATCAGTGTATGCTGATCTGCACAAATAAGTGTGATATAGTGTGAAGCCAAACATTTTCATCCATCACAGCAGCGGCTAATTACCAAATCATTCACTCGTAATCATTTGCCAGTGATTCCCTGAAAGATTTTTTTTCTTCCCATCTCATCCCCTTTCCTGACTTTTCTCCTCCAAACCCAGCACTAGTCTGGGAACAGAGCCAAGAGGGGTCCCGTTCTCATCTATACCTGTCAACTAGACTTACTTATGCAGTAAGGGAGTTGGATGTGGCAGTAAGCCAAACACAGTCCATGTGTCTTCTCTTAGGAAAACCCCCTTATTGTACTCCTGCAATAACACAACAGAATCACTGCAATAACACCACTGTCAGCTGCCTAAGCTGAAGCAGGACGGTGCTTGAGACAACAAACCTCGGTTACTGCAGATCTTGCCATCTGGAGACGTGCATCTCCGCTTGCTTTCCCATGGGCTGATGTCACACTGGAATTCGCATTTATCTCCATGCCAACCAGCCGAGCAGTAACAGTTTCCACAGTAACACATTCCATGGCCTGCAACCAAAGATGACAGGAGAGAGAGAGAAAGAGAGAGAGAGAGAGAGAGAGAGAGAGAGAGAGAGAGAGAGAACATCACAGAGGAACACATCACAGCCAGTCAAGTGTCAGACTTGTATGGCTCCCTAACATTATCTCGTCACCCTAAAGAAAATATTGCATTTTATGTTAGCCAGTTGAAATCCAAGCACTGTTTGCTGAAACCTTCAAAGCAGTGGAACGGCTGTCTCCTATAAGCCCCAGTAGCAAAACAGAATACCCATTTCCCAAATTAACTCATAATGTAGTTAATTGCAGTGGACCAACTGGGGCTGCAAAGCCTCTGAGGGTCTGAAAGGTGCCTGTCTCTATTAGATATAATTAACCTTGGTAAAATGAAAGCCATTGTCCTTTTATAACAGCAACTCACATTTAACAACAAATACTCTGAATGTATATAATACTGTCTTTAAAGAGCATGTAATCTATATTCAGTAGTTTTCCATCACTTTATTTATAATGCATTACACATCAATGGGCAGCAAAAGAACTACAGCTTTCTTTGTTAGGATATATGGTACTAAACAACACCATTCTTAGTGCTGAGGTGGTGCCATCACCTTGGTTTTTCAGTAAGTGTATTTTACATAGGACAATGCACATACACTAAAGTATCAGGAAAAAAGCCTATGCAAAATACATTAGCTAGTGGTGGTCTTTTTTTAGCTGCCTTTCCATGGGACCTCTGGTACATCTACAAACGTCTCTGACAGGTGAAAGCTATGTGTGGCTCCTGATGAGTTACACCTGTTCATGTCCTGCATTCATTCGGATGCGTTCGGCCTCTTCCAACAGGATAGTGTGCCGCCACACATGTCTAGAGACACCAAATTACAGTTAGAGGAACTCATCTGACTTTGAGATTTTGCTATTTACATCTAAGTCACCAAATCTCAACATTATCAAACACATCTGGGATGCTATGCAACATGCTGTGGAGCACAGAGACATGAGTATTCCTCTATGCATAATTTGGCATGTCTAGACGTGTGTGGTGGCGCATTGTAGTGTTGGAAGAGGCCCCATGAAATGTCATCCAACAAACCCTATAGCGTTATGGAGTTACCATTGGCCTATTTACATATACATATACATAAATATGGAATATATATGGTATATTACAAAAAAGATATCAGAGTTCATCAGGAGAGACAATTAAAAAGTATCACAGGTCCACAACATTAATGTCATATTACAATAAACATTACGCTCAAGGGTATCACCACTGACACAATGAACAGTTTAATGTTGTTGTTTTTTTTTAATGAGCATGTTCATGCTTTATGCTAATATAGTATGTATCATAAATGTGTGACATTATATTTACTGTACTTTCTGCACCTAGCGGTGCAATGCTGTGTGATATGACAAAAATATGAAGACTTTACAACTATTAAACAATGCAAATAATTCACATTTAAAATGTATTAATTGCGTCACGTTTGTTTATTTTTCAGTTACATGTTCCGTATTGTACATTTGGGAGATATGTGAATTTGTGTTACCACACACAGGCGGGAGCTGTGGCTTGAGCTAAAGGAACCATCCTTGTGACAAGAATGTGGTTGGTGTGGCACAGTGGTACATGTAAGTTGTTGGTTTTCATGTAAGAGACCTGGGTTCGATTTCCGCTCTGGACAGCCAGTCTGTGCTACACCAATAAAGGTCCTTGGGCACGACTCCTAACACTACATTGGCCTTCTGTGATAACAGTAACCTTGTAAGTCGCTTTGGATAAAGGTGTCTGCCAAATGCTATAAATGTAAATGTAAGGTTGCCAGGCTGATCCCCTATACCAACAAGTGTGCCATGGATGGAGGTTGCCCACCGCTCTGGGCATGTGTGTTCACTGTCCTCTTGTGTGTGTATTTCACTGCACGTATGGATTAAATGAGGTCAAATGCAAGCACAGTGGTTGATGATGTCACCTCACTTCATTGTTCTGATGACCTGTTACTTCACATGCCTCTCTTTTCTCTTGACGTTAATAAGACTAAAAAAGCACAAGCTTATTATGTTACAGAAAAACCAGGCACAAACACAAACTTCTCTGTCCTGAAGACTTTCCTGTGGCAGAAAAACTTATTGACGCACTCGATACCTATTTCATAAATGTTACATAAATATCTCCCAAGAGAAAACTTCACTGTATCGAGCATTTATACCTCTTTCTTTGTTAAACAGAATTTTTTAAAAACATGACTTTTTAAAATCATCATTACGCTCAGATTATGTGGTGTGTCTGTCCTGAAAGTCACTGTGAATTAGCTGTTACTATGGAAACAATAACGTATCTCAGTGCATTATTAAAATCCTGTCATTTACGTTGCAGCCAGCGCGTCAAAGCCCTGCTGTTATAGGAAATGAATCAACACCTTCTGATTAGAGATGTCAACAGCACCCTGGAACAAAAAGCTATTTAATTGGTTTTGTGGGATCCATTTAATGTTGGAGATGGAGTAAAACAGACGTGGACGAGGATGATTAGGGTTACGTACCTCCACAAACCTCCCCTGAATCCTCGTCTAGACACTGGCTGTCATCGCACTCACAGTATTGGCCACTGATGAGACCTTTGCCATCGGGATCGTGGCAAACGCAGCTGCCGCAATGACACGTTCCTGTTCCACACACACGTGTGCACGCACACATACACACACACATGCAGCCATCCTTTCAGTACCACTTATCACTCAACATGCATACATGCACATACACAAATGGACATCACACATAAGCCTATAAGCAAACAGCTGACACCTAGCTCCAAATTCATATAAACATCCCATGGGCATTGGACCACACACACACACACATACATAAAGGGTTCCAGGAACACTTTAGAGCCACAGGGTGTTGAAAGCAATTGTTGCTACCTTATAGTAAAACACACACACACACACACACACACACACACACACACAAATGATGAAGCCCATGGAGATATACAGAAAGAGTTACAATTGCTTTAAATGCATTGCATAGTCCTATAGACAAATCCAGACTATTCACAGTGGCATTAACATTAATGGGAATCTGATGATGTGAAGCCAAAGCAAGCCAGAGGCAGGAGCAGCAGCAGCAGCAGGGGTGTAACAGCTGCCTCTTCACCCTCAGAAGTCAATGTTAAAGGTCATGAACAAGGTCATGATGACTACATCCCTGTGTTTATTGTGCTTGTCAGTATGCTGATATAATGTGCATACCAATAACATCACACATATGGAAAATGTCCACATATACACACACTGACAACCATTCCTTTAAAACTATACATTTAAAGTGAAAGTAAAAGTGAAAGTGATCATTCTGTGAAAAAAAACATCACTATGATTCAAATTTTTACATCTTCTAACAAGAGAGACGACTACATTTTCTTGAAAACACTTGTACCAAAAATATTGGCACCCTTACAATATATTTTATATTCATATTGTGCAGACAAGAAAAGCACACAAATCGGGTCATAAAATGTTCTGCAGTAGTTGCCAGGAATTGGACCCATGAGCATATTGACCTCCCACACAGTGATGAGATGCTGAGGGAGACTAAGACTAAAAGACTAAAAGTCTAAGATGACAGTTTCAAAACTGCACTGTTTTTTTTTTTTTTTTTTGCACTTGTCAGGTTTCAGCAGTGAATTTAAATGTTAGTTATGTAATGACGAAGCTGTTTACATGCATTACCTGTCCACTAACTCCTCAATTAGTGTTGTGTGTTTTGCTCAGATGAAACCAAAAAAGCTATCAAGATTTTGCAAAATGCAGACAGTACAAAGAAAAGCCCCCTGACACTTAGTGTAAAACATGGAGGTGGATCGTTAATGGTTTGGAGCTATTTTGAAGCCAGTGGTTTAAAGGCTGTAGTGAAACTTAAGAGCATAAAGAATCTTACTAAAAACATTTTAGAACAAAACCTGAACCTGAAAATATGACAAATTCTGCATGGTCATTGCTATAAAGAGTTCTCTGTGTCTTCATTAAACACCACACTAAGACACTTGGGGTCTATGTCAAAACCTAGTGAGCTGCCTTGCTGTCCACTCCCTAACTAGGCATCTGAGTAGGGCGTATTCTAACTGACATTAAATTTTACCAAGACAATTTTTTACATTTTAACAGAGTTCGATTTGAGACCACTCAAATCAATTGGCTGAGGTGACAAAACCCACTAGCATGCCAGCTAACATCTTCTTCTGTGCACTGGAAATGGTTCAATTGTTACCGATAACCTCAATGTAGCAAATAAATTACATCCATACACCTTTTATAAATATATTGCATTTTAATGACATTTACTTTCATCCACCATATTAGAAATTCTTTGTGAGAAAAGTTGTGCGGCACTAAAGGGTGGGATTGCCGTTGCAGCTCAGGCAGCACACAGAGCTCCCTTGATAATCAGTCAGAATAAGACATCTCAGTAGGTAGCATTTTGAGGCGTCTAAAGAATTAAGACAGGGTTTTTCTCTTGAGCAAGTGTAGAATAACATTCTGTCTATGTAGAGCTCTCACTAGGTTTTGAAACAGACCCTTGGTGTTGTCTTTTATCTCCACTGAAGCCATCCTGCAGCAGGTTCGCTGATACTTAAATCAATATATTATATGTAAATATAGGCCGTTTTATATCAGGTGTCACAGGTAGTGTGTGTGCTACACAGCTCCAGGAATCTGGGGTTGTGGGTTCGAGCCTTGCTCCGGTCTCTGTCTGTGAGGAGATTGATGCATTCTCTCCATGTCCACATAGGTTTTTGCCAGGTGCTCCGGTTTCCTCCAACCTCCCAAAAAACACACATGGAAGGCTGACTGGATATGCTAAAGTGCCTTAAGATGTGATTGTGTGAGTGAATAGGTGTGTGTATGTGGTAACCTATGATGGATTGGTGCCCTGTTCAGGGGGTTCTGGATGAACCATGACCCTGACTGACTAATTGAATAAGATAATGACTGACTGACTGACTGACTGACTGTTTCACATCATGTAGTAAACTTTTCTAGTAGTAAAATTCGGCAGCAGAATGCAGCTGAAAGATGTCAGTCAAAGGCGGACACCATTACACCCACAGATTGACAAGCTTTAGGAGGAATCTCTCTCTCTCTCTCTCTCTCTCTCTTACCTGCATTAGAGCACACCACTCCCTGAGGGTTGCGGCACAGGGATCTGCTATCGCGTTTGGAGAGTTTGCAGTTCCCCTGGTACTGACAGGCTTCTCCAAACCAGTCATCATCACACACGCACTTACCACAGTCACATACTCCATGACCTGAAATGACAAAACATACACACACACACACACACACACACACACACAAACACACACACAAACAAAATTTATAGCTATTGATTATTTGGAATAGAAGGCAAATTCTTAAACCCCAGTTGGAAAATGAAACGGCTGGGTGAAGAATGTCATTATGTCTCTGGGTCACATGGGCCAGAGATTGATTTTGTGATAGGTTTCAGATTTGTAAAGTGTTCGGAGAAGGTGTGAAGGGCAGTGTGATTGTCAAGCCAATAACACAAGCTTTACTGTGCTTTACTAGGGATACCCCATTACTGTGTGTGTGTGCGTGTGTGTGTGTGTGTGTGTGTGTGTGTGTGTGTGTTTGCCCTATTTTATTGATTTCAGATGTTAGATATACCATTTTAATAACAAATTTATACATTTATGTTTTGAATATTGGTAACATAGTGGTGATGTGGGTAATGCTGTATCCTCATAGCAAACAAGGGCCTGGTTTTAATTCACTGGTTGGATGAGCAGGATCATTTCTGTGTGGAGTTTGCATGTTCTTGCTGTGTCTCGGTGGGTTTCCCTACACAGTCCAAAGACAGTCAGATGAACTGGTAATACTAAAGTGTGTGTGAATGTGTGCGTTTGTGTATCTTGCTCTGTGATGTGATGTGATAGTGACCTGTTTCCCTGCCATCCACCAAATGTGTACTGGGATAAAACCCCTGCAGCATTCCCACTAGCCATTAGTAGGATAAGCAGATGGATGAGGCAATGAAAGATAGAATATTTTGCATTTTATATTACTAAGCATATTTATTTATATCAATGAACTGTGTTTTTCAAACAGCTCATGAGTAATGAATTAAACACTTTGGAACAACATCCATAATTGGCTAGCCAAAAATAAATGCATAGGAAAAGATAATGTGTGGAGATGTGAAAAACTGTGATTAAATATCTTTAGTGTAGGTAAACCTTTGGCCTCAAATGTACATGCTTCATTTGACACTCATAAAGCCTGCAGTTTGTGATTCCTTGTGTCTATTTTAAGTTTTGAGTCTATAAAGAAATCTTACAATACTTTAAATGGGACAATATATATATATATATATAATGTACACTAATCTGCCATGACATTAAAACAGGCTGCCTTAACAGACAAGTAAACAGCTCCAACCCATCAAGGCCTGTATGCCACAAGACCTCTGAAGATGTGATGTTCTATCTGAGTCCAAGACATTAGCAGTAGATACTATTTTGGATCTTCTGTAGCATCTGACCAGATGGGCTAACCTCCATGCCCCACACGCATCAGTGAGTCTTAACCACCCATGACCCTGTTGCTAGTTCACCGGTTGTCCTTCCTTGGATAACTTACGGTAAGTATTAACCACTGCATACTAGGAACACCCCACAAGACCTGCTGTTTTCGAGATGCTCTGACCCAGTTATCTAGTCTTCACAATTTGGCCCTTGTCAGAGTCACTCAGATCATTATGCATGCCCATCTTTGTGCTTTCTACACTTCAGCTTCAAGCTGACTGATTACATGCTGCCCAATATATCCCATTCCTTGTTGTCATTGTAACAAATCCTATATATTAGCTATGTACACAAAAGGCCTTTTTCTCTCAAATATTTTCACAAATTTGTCTAAATCTGTGTTAGTGAGCACTTCTCCTTTGCTGGGATAATCCATCCACCTCACAGGTGTGGCATATAAAGATGCTGATTAGACGGCATGATTATTGCACAGGTGTGCCTTAGACTGGACACAATAAAAGGCCACTCTAAAATGTGCAGTTTTATTACACAGCACAATGCCACAGAAGTCTTGAGGGTGTGTGCAATTGGCATGTTGACTGCAGGAATGTCCATCAGACGGCCTGTTGGATGAAACAGTTAGCTCATAGGGTCAAAG
>JAOVVF010000047.1:25268112-25281924 GCA_028565595.1 Duopalatinus emarginatus
TGTGTGTGTGTGTGTGTGTGTGTGTGTGTGTGTATAGGAAATCTTCCACACTTTGAATTTTTCATGGCAGAAACCCACATACTAATCTGTATTGCTCATATATCCTTTACATATCAGTGCAGCTCAGTATGCATGCAATAATTATTTTCGGACTATATTTTTGGTTTCTTACTGGCTTACATATCACCACCTTTTTTGTGCATTTACTACTATGGTTGGCAGATTGTGTTATGAATTATGCAAACAAGTAATGAAAAGGAATGCCTCCTGAAATGAATTTCTTCTCACGCCATTTTCAAATTATTCCAAGGTGAAGACAAAAATGCATCGACTCAAAGCCTCAGTGCCACATTCACAGGAGCTGATGTTAAGCCAGGCAGCCTCTGTTCACGCAAATCCCGCATGCTTGTGTAACTATACAACAAGGGCCATGCTAATGTGCTTTGATGCCCCTTATAGCGTGAAACACTTTAATGAAAAACAGAAAGAACTTTAATCCCAGATAATCAAAAGCCCTCCTGCAATCACACACTCGTCTCCTCAGGTTTAGCGTCCATAATGCAACCTGACACTGCTGCTTAAGGGCAGAATGCATCATCTTCCTCTCATGCTTCCCAAACCCCCTTCACCCTTCTGACAGTAAAATTAAAAAAAATGTGGGCTCTATTGGTTCTGGTGGGATTTTTAAAGCTTTGTTATGGTTATAGAGTTTTAATGTAGGGTTCTAACATAATAAATGGTTTAACAGGTGATTCTAGTTCGATGTTTTTTTAGGAGCTTTGTTTCTGATGATGTAAACCTTGTGGTAACAGTTAGTGGTGTAATAGTAATTCACTGGGCCTAATGGTTTTCAGTGATATTCACATCTGTAATTATGCAGCACTTCCTGCTTTCAGTTCAGTTAACTACAAACTAAATATAATCTTCAGCTATAAATGAATAAAGTATAAGTGGACACTTGGCATGACTTATATGCTAACACAGGCTGAAGATGATATACAGCATCTTGGCTTAAATTAATATTTTTGATATAAAAATGATAGTGTGGGATTATTTATTTATTTATTTATTATAAATGAATAGAGATGGCACTGATGTGACATTCCACTGATATGTAATGTTACCCTGAGAGAAATAAAATGAACAATTTATATCCCATCCTATAGGAAATAAATTTTAGCAAATTTAGTCTAGGATTGATGTTATTATATTTATATTTTATAGACTGAGAGTAATTGAAAAAAAGGCTGCTGTTTTGTATTTATATTTTGCATTTGATGTTTTTAGCTATGTATTTTCCTTCCATTGTAGCTTTTACATAAACCGCAGGTTTTAAAGCTAATCAAATAGGTAGCAACGTTAGCCAATTCTAGTTATTTATAACTGTTATAATATATATTATATATTGTGTTCCATTCTACAACATTGAAAATAACTATAAATGAATAAAAAGTACAGTTTCTGACTTGGAAATACCACTACTGTCTGCAGACTCCAACGACAGAAATAAACCACAGCCTAGAAACAAAATTCCCATCATGTGATGAGTACTAAATTTTACTTACCTGAACACACCTATACAAGCAGACTGATCCAGACACTGTTTGCCGAGTATTAGTATAGTACTATTTGTCTATTGGTGGGAACATGCCATAAGTGGCCCTTTTACTGCCCTCTTGCAGCTCCACAGCAGAATTAGATTTTTAAGTAAAAATAAAAATCCTCCTTTGCACTAAAATAAATATTTGCTGAAGACATTCAAACAGAGTTTTAACAATAAATGATTTTAAACACAGGACTTAATTTATAAGTGGTCTTAAGCACTGCTAATTCACCAAATTTTAACCCTGAAGACTCACAAAGAAAGTGCAAATTACACAGCAATGCAGACAACAATCTCACCTAGCAAGAGCTAACGAAAGGTCATAGAAAAGCAACATGTAAGATGAACATTGACAATGAAAAATGTTATTTACATTTATAAATACTCCAGCTGGTTTCCTGATGCATTCAAAATTTTAGAATTTTTCGGTGCCACCTTAAGTTGTGGCTGAGGTACCAACATGTAACTGCTGCATCATTTAAGTTAGACCGGGAATATTTGAGGCAAACTGATCCTCATAAAAGTCAATCATTAAAATATTTTACAAGAAACAATTCTAGTTTTATGAAACATATCCTGTCAGAGGTGTAAGAAAAGCAGCTATAGCTAAGCCAAAGCTTAAAGCAGATCAAAGTAGATCTGTGTTTTCATTCATATTATATTATTTTAGTCTATATTAGGACATTGGCACAAAACTGGCACAAATTTATAGCCAAGATGTTAAAACAATAAAATGGTGCGGTGCTTCAGGTTGAAAGGACAAAATGTCACTTCTTAACATTTGGCCTGTCAAACCCTGGTCTCTATCACAGAGCCGTATGCTAGAGAACTGATATTCTGAATATTTTGACCTTTTTGCCTGTCTTATGTTTTCTTATACCGTGATTGCCTGTGATACTGTGTTTGTGTTGAGCTTGACCTGTGCTCATCTCTGAAAATTCTTATACAGTTGTGTATTAGTACTGTTGTCAGTCCTTTAATTTTTCCATCCTACCAGAGCTTGTTTCCTGCAGTACATCCTGACAACATGTTGTTAATAATAAACTTCAAAATTGGCATATTATTGTGGTATAAGAGAAATAAACAATCTTGGGATGTTCCTATAGCAGCTTTTCTTATTGTATTACTCACGTTTTACCAACTAAGAAGAATTTTGTTCCATTTATACAATAATATCTACTGATACAATTGTGTAATTAGCTTAATTGTAAGTCCGAATCCTTCCCGTCATCACATAACACTGCTTAGTGAACATGATTACTGATAATTATTAGGCATTTCATTTCACTAGAGAACTCAGGGGAAACAGGCAGCAGATTTCCGTCATCATGGTCCACACAAAGCCTGGGGTTTAACATCTTTTCTGTTTAAATTTTTACTCCTGCTGTCATCACATGCACTCTCAAGCATCATTCATGCCAAGTACAGAGCCTACCAGCGTAGACAATCTCCCAGACATATTAATTGGCACCCACTCACTGCTAGGAGGAAGAGTGTGGGCCTCGCTGTCCGCCGCGTCCACACGCCTGGGCCGCAGGGGATGTAATTTATCTAGTATCCCCCAGGAGCTTGGCTTGTCTGAGAGTTGTTCTTGTGGGCTAAGACAGCAGCGCAACGCCCCTGAACCAGATGACTCATCCAGACCAGCTGAGAACAGTATTTATAGGATATGCATCCTCATCAGACAAATTGCAGATCAGTGATTCACCTCAGGTGCTAATGGCTATTCTCTGTGATAGCTGCCGAACTTGTTAAGTGAGAGGAAATGAAACGAAATGATCACTTATGAGTACTGATGCAGAAAATATTAATGTAAACTGCATGAAAGAAAACAACAGATTGTATAATAATAGATTGTATAACAACAGATTGTATAATCCGACTCTATACGGGGATTTCTTCTTTTTCAGTGCATTGTGGATGAGTAAAAAAAAGATCTATAGACCGGTTGGTATTTTGTATTGGTTCTTTTCACATTGGGATCATTCCTGAACCAAATCCACCACAGACATTGTACTACTCACACTGATTTGTGACACACTGTCTCAAAACTTAGCCATCTCTCTGCATAGATTGCATTTTGCACCATTCTTGGTGCGATCTAGAAAAGTAGGCTGTCAATTGTTAAATGTCTCAAAATGCTCCCTACTGGGATACCTTATTCTGACTGTTTGTTCTAATCAAATATCAAGGAGGCTCTGTGTGCTGCCTCAGCCACAAAGGCAATCCCAGCATTCAGTGTGGCACAACTTTTTTTTTTTTTTTTTTTTTAATTAATTTTTTTTTATTTTCAAGTTTTCAATTTTGTGACTGAGGTTGTCAGTTACAATCTAATAGTTTTTAATACATACAGGGAGATGTTAGCTGGAATTGTGTTTTGTCACCTTAGCCTATTGTTTTTAATGGCCTAAGGTTTGTTAGCTTAGTAAGTGAGTTGCTGACTGACCAGACTGTCTCAATAATCTGCCTTCTAAATTTTGATGTCGGTTTGAATCCTCTCCACTTAGGCAGCTGCCTAGTAGACAGCAAGGCAGCTCACTAGGTTTTGAGACAGACCCACTGTTTCTTGTTCAAAAAGAAATTGCATTTACGTTCACTTGTGTATTGAGTTCTCAGCATCACAGCAGTTCTGAAGCATCATTCACTTATTAACATCACCAGAAACAGTGAGCAGGAAATCTGGTCAGCAAACCCGATTATACATTTTCATATTATTTCCAATGCTGAAATCCATCCACATATAATATTAATTATAAGGATCGCTTTTCATGGCGTGGTCTAATATTAATCGAGATACCATCTTAATGACATCAAATGATGCCCATATGTTAATATATCTAAAACTGTCCGATGGCACAGACGTCAGAAACAGTGATTATGTTCCTGATTAGATTGTGAAGGTAAATAGTTTATTCTGATTATCTGCCTCAGAAAATATGATTAAATATGAAACAATTTTCTACACTGTTCATATTAATGTGCATTACTGCAAATAAAAATGACACATATGTGCTATGGTGCAAGCTAGTATTAAATTTAACTTATATTTTCTTTATTAACATGCAACGTCCATTTCTGACCTGTTAATAAGAAAAACGAGAAGCAGGCTGAGAAATTGCCTTGCTGTAATTTGTTCATCTTCTGATGAATGTTGGTTTAACTGCGGTTATAAAACAAGGTAAATTTCAGCCAGGCAATTATTCTGCTCTTGTTCTACTCGCGTTTGGTGTTGCGAAGCGTGAAATGATTGCACACAGAGGCTGTGCTGGACTGTGAATGAGAGGGAGACACCTGTCTGGGGTAATAACTCAGCTTAGCTCAACCAGACCTGCACGGTGCTTAAGCCAAACCACACACTGCTAATGAGGGGAGTCAGACATACTCTTGTCTACTGTGAAATCACATTGCATTTCACATTGAGACTCAATACAGAATTGTCCCAACACCCAACTATTTTGCCTATTCTACTATTAACAACAAAACAGATGATTTTCTGGGGGATTTGTCATCCGTTTATCCTCAGCACAAAGCAGCATATTCATGTTTATTTTGACATATGCTCTTGGTTTGGGTTTTGGCTCTGACGTTTCATTGGCTTATTATCCTAATGTTTTCAGCTGTTTGGTGTTATGTCCCTAAGTTGTGTTAAGATGTTTTTCCATTTTTAAAGTCACGTCTGTGTAAGTGTTCACTTCCGAGTCATATGACCCATCACTGTTTATTTAATTTCTTCTTGAATTGTTACTGGTATCGCTTTTGATGTTGGATTATCCCTGTTTGGCTCTGGTATGCTGATCTTGGCTATGACTTCTTAAATAAGAATTATAAATACTTCATGAAAAGCACACTGAGTTTCCGCCCTAGTATCCTGCCCTAAATAACTACACTTTAAAGTCGTTTTTTTTATGTTTTTCTCTTGTCTCTAAGTTGCTGATTTTGTACAATCCAGCATAGTTAACACACACTGCTAGTCCTTCACTAGAGATACAATAGGCTCACTATTCATCAAGCTGTGATAGTCTTTGATAAGCCCACTTTCCATCAACACAGTCATTATCATGCAGAGGAGTAGTGGAGGAGCTACAGAGTGACCTGGGTAGCTTGTTTTTGTTACACATTATTACAGTGTGGCTAATGAAGAGCATGAGGGTGAGTCAGATAACCACAGCTGTAGGATTGTAGTTAAGGAATTCATGTTGGGACCAGAAGGTCCCAGGTTCTAATCCCACAACTGACAAGACTCGACTGGAGTGCCTCTGAGCAAGGCACCAAACCCCGAACTGCTTCCGGGGAACTGAGGATAGGGACTGAATGAAATGAATCAATGAATAAAAGTGAACTGTTATGCCTTACTGTGTTTGCACACAGAAGGAATCTGACCTCCGCATTTAACCCATCCGTGCAGTGAAACACACACAAACCAGTGAACACTAGGGGGCAGTACACACACTTGCCCAGATCAGGGGGCAGCCCCAAACCACAGCGCCTGGGGAGCAGGTGCCTTGCTTAAGGGCACCTCAGTCATGTGTTGCCCTGGGTGGGGAACCACTAGGCCACAGCTGCCCACTGGTCTGGGCATGTGTGCTCACTAGTGTGTATGTGTGTAGTGTTTCATTGCATGGATGGGTCAAATGCTAGTGTAAATTTTATGTACTGTCACTTCATCAACACAGATGAACTGTAACGCTTTTTGATGTTAATTATAAAAAATGAACTGAATTCCTTATTTAAGGCACTTAAATCACCATGGGTTAGAGTTAGGGTTCCTTATTTAAAGCATTTAATTCATGTCAGGCTTGTAGAGTGCTAACCTTGTAGTACTTTAGCTTCATTATAAATAGCAGCAAATAGGTTCCAGGGCACACTTTACAGATCAAACCCCTGCTGTCAGCCACCAATTTCAATTTCAAAGATTCCCCGCACTCCTAACGACTCCAGAAGCTGGTCTTGAACTTGCAGCCAGATGTTTTGTAATAAATATTGTTCACCTTTGACAGCATTCCTGAGTAGAACTACTGAACTCCAGCCTTTACTGGAACAAAAGCAGACACCAGAAAACATAAAATATTTCTACTTCTGAGGGACATTCTGAAATATACAAAAGATCACTTTAATGCATGTCTATAACATGTCATATACATCATGCTACCATTTCCAGAGGAATGACTATGGATTATTTGAACATGCAAAATAAGAAAATCAGCCACTGGAACATAAAACTGATATTTAATTCGGTGTTCAAAGGTTTAATGACAACTAACGCGAGGACTGGAGTAAATAGAGCCCCCTAGGTGACAATATAGTGGGTGGAACAAGCCATGTGTTACACATCAGATCTAGCTGAGGGTCAAACTGCACATAGAGAGAAAGAGAGAGAGAGAGAGAGAGAGAATCTACAACAGGCTGAGCAGATGGAAAAGTTCTGCACAGAGGAATGCTTGGAGCCAGAAGGGGTCGAGTCTCCATCAGACCCAGTAAGCTTGTGCAGGGAAGGGGAAAAACTTGCCACGTTGAATGCCTTCTCCATAAAGCAAGAACAGTTTTAAAGCAAAATCAGGTCATGTAAAAGGGAGAACAACCCGTTGGTGCATTTCCCAGCCTGTTTCCTCACTGCTGATTTTTTATTGACTTTCAGACTTTAATTATATAATGTAAAAAGCACACAAAACCATGCTGAGTTTAATTGCTTTAGATGCATTCTATATACAGTGACACGATTATACACAAGTTTATACTCAAGTTTACACTTAAGATTGTACTCAAGTCAGAGTTCGCAAGATTATGCTCGAGTTTGCACTCAAGATTTTACTCGAGTCACAGTACTCAAATTGATACTCAAGTTTATACTCATGATTATACTCAAATCAGACTACTCAAGTTTATATTCATGAGAGTACTCACAATTATTTTCAAGTTACATGTATAAGCCATTAAAACAAAAACTGTCATGTGACTTGTAAATCTGAAAAATTTAGATCCATGTTTGATAGTTTTCCCAGGAGGCTATTATGCCATTAATGTACAGGCTATTGTGCGCCATTGTACATTGTAGAGCGACATTGAAATTCTATGTGACAGAGCCTGGGCATTTAACTACCTAATGGCAGCCATCTGCTTTGAAAAACGTGATGTCAAGCGTTTTGCCTGAAATGGTAGCGATTAGGCTTGACCTACACTGTAAGTCCTGATCCATATGTGAAGTCCATTTGCAGTCTGCACAACTGTGAATGAAACCTTATTATCAGCCAGACACCCGGCCTCACTTTCAGGACTGGGTGAAGCTAATGAGCTCTTCACTGGCTCACAACCTGTCTTCACAAATAAATCACTCTCTCTGTCTCCACACATCTCCATTAATGTCCCCTAGCATCAGTACTGTTCCACAGAGCAAAATGTGGGTGGAACAAAAAGGCTGAAGTGTTTTTCTTTTCCTCAGAAAAAGCTGTCAAGTGAGCTGCTTTTTATAATGGCACAAAGCAAACAAAAAAAATCCCCAGCCATTTATAATCAGGGTTGTCAGGATGCAGAATGTTTTTTGCTTCAGGGATTAAGATGACTACTATGACACGCTAACACAATAATAATCCAATGATTTAAAGAGTAAGACCAATAAATTCCAGTACAATATATTTGGCATTTTTGAAGTCATCTGTGATTAAAGCTTTGTTACAACATACAGTTTAAACCTGGGTTTGTGTGTGTTTGCATGTTCTCCCCGTGTCTGCATGGGTTTCAGCCACAGTCATTACAGTCAGGTAAACTGGAGATACTAAATTCCCTCTAAGTATTAGTGTGTGTGTGTGTGTGTGTGTGTGTGTGTGTGTGTTTGCCCTGTGATCATCAGACAACCTGTCCAGGATGTTTCCTTGGGTTCTACCTAGTGAGCACTGGGACAGACTCCAGTAGTAGGATAAGTGGCTTAGATAATCAATTTTTTAACTCGGAGATCATTAGGATTTTAATATAACTAACAAATGTAAAAAGGAAACGCTGACAGATGTTTGAGCATTCAGCAAAATTGCCAGAAGTATAGGTAGGATTACAGCCTTAGAGGAAAGTGCATTCATGCCCATGAGCCTAATGGACTGCAGGCTTACATGTATTTGAGGACAAATATTGAAAGGCACTAAGCTCAAGGTCTCAGTATCCAGTGGTAACACTGAGGATGAGTACTGGAAGTAAAAGTGCTTTCTGGAAGCAGAGCTCCTAATTGTAAATGTACCTCTTGTGCTGGAACAAAAATCAAACTGAGCACTTTGAAAAGGTTTGTGTTTGAAAGAAAAGTCTGTGAAATTGAAATGAGGTCCCTGTAGCTAATAACAAATGGAAGATCAAAAATTTCCATCAGTGCAGGTTTGCACGAGTTTAGGTCACATTCTTTTCCGCACCTCGTACCGGATCCTGATGTGTGATTCCTCAGATAAAAGGAAGCCGTATGTTAGCCATTTGAAACAGTCTGTAATAGTACTTACCACCACAGGTCTTCCCATTATATGTTGCACAGACCCAGTCATGGCATTCACACCGTGGTCCATAATACATCCCCGGCTCGCTGATTTGGCAAATACAGACCCCACACACACAGTCTCCTCTTCCACTGCAGATCAGTCCACCGGAGGTCCGGCATCGTCTCTGTGAGGCATCAGTGCTGAGTTTACATTTTCCACGCAACTGCCTGCAACACACACAAGCACTCATTCACCTCTTTGACCTGTGGCCTCTCACCCCCAGGTTTTATTTGTTTCACTCCTACAGTGTGTGCTCAGTGGTATGAGTAATTATATTACAGGATGTAGCTTTTACCTTATGATTTGTTATTTTCACAATAATAAATATGAGGTTTTATTAACACATGGACAATAGCATAAAGCAAAATCCAAAAGGTCCCCCTGCAAAAGTGAGGACAGAGTTCTGTCATACTCATGGCTAGGACTGTTTACATTTTCTGTACATTTCTAAATGTTTCACTACTGTTCTGCTATGTATACTGTATGGACAGTTTTATGATCACATACTATCATATAAGCTCAACTGAGACAGTATTACTTTTCTAGTGATTATGCCACTAATGGGCAAGAGGATTTATATGTGACAAATGAAAGTCTTGAATCTTGAATCTTAAGAAGAGGAAAAAGGTATGTACCATCTGTAGCAAGACTGGATAAAATCCAATTGTGGAAGTTTGCCAGACCACAAAGGAAGCGCTTATAATAGTATAATTCAAGTTGAAACTCTTTCATTGCTACATTTGACTATACCATGGAGACAAAATTTTATCCTTGTGGAGAGTACACGCACAAACTACAGTCAATAAAACATTTCACACAAGAGCAAATGTTTCAAACTGAACATAACAACAATAGTTGTTAAGAATTAAGAAAGAAAAGAAAAGAAAAGTAAAGAAAAGAAAAGAAGAAGAAAAGCTATGACGTTACATTTTCACACTGTAGCCAAAAGCTTGTAAGAAACTTAAGAAAAAAAAAAGCTAAGCTGATGAGAGCAAAACAAAGTTGCTTAACTTACCCCAGTGACTGCAGTAAACTTTCATCAATGACCAAGAGTAAAATCAGTAGTAAAGAAGCTAAGATGGAATTCACCAGAGCCTCTGCATTCATGTTTAGATCCCCACAAGAAATCTGAAGTAAATGCCTTCAGGAATTTCCACTTTCCCAAGCAGAGGGAGAGCGGGCTGGCCAAAACCGGCTCCAACTCTTCGGAGGCCAATAGCGCTCTCCATGCAAGTGCCTTTGATTAGATTTGACTCTTGCTGCAGAAGGCAGGAGGTGGACTGTTATGTGCAGCTATGTGTCAGAAACAAAAAATTTGGACACAACTGCTTACTATTTAAATCAATTGTGCATATGATTAGTTTAGAAATATGCTTTTCCCTGCCTGCTTTATGCATGTACCTGCACTTGATGATGTTGCTAACACAGTTAATACATAGTGAGACAGTAATAACGGTCAGCTATTTCTTTTTATAGTTTATTACAAAAGGCTGTACACTGCAGATAGAGTTTAAATGGGCAACAAGCAAGCATAACGCATGGAAAAGACTTTTTCCCCAAAAACTTCAAGCATAGGTTTGTGAAACAACGAAACATAAACTAATAGTGTTAGTTTGTAATAATTTATAATCTATGATAATAACACTTCTGATAAAAAGCAAATACCTATAAAGTTCTTAGTCATTAGGGTCATTAGAAACTTGGGCAAGCAAAGATAGGAACCTGTGATTTGTACATATATTTTTATCCATATACATTATTGCATTTGTTCTTAAAAGCATATTCATATATAGCTACAATGCTAGCTGCAAACATGTTGGTTGGTGTGGTACAGCGGTAACATAATTGGCTCCTATGTGAGAGACTTGGGTTTGATTACCGGTCTGGGCAGCCAGTCTGTGCTACACCAGTAAGGGTCCTTGGGCAAGACTCCTAACACTATGTTGGCCTACCTGTAATACCAATAACCTAGTAAGTCACTCTGGACAAGAGTGTCTGCCAAATGCCATAAATGTAAATGTTTATTATGGCCATACTGTGAATAAGAGCCCTAGAATGAGCAATTTTTTAAATTCAATTTAAATGTTGAGTTTAGCTGATTAACCCAAAACCAACCTAATAAAATAAACCAACCAACCAAATAAATAAATAAATAGACTTGTTGGCAAGTGTAAGTGTATTATTTCTGACTTAATAAAAGCCCCACAAATAGGACAATGGATAGATCTTAATGCTCCAAGAAAATGCTGCTCTGGTTCAGTTTACCACTCAACTGATTATTTTAGGCCAGCACTGTTTGCTCCTAAATTAATTATGTTAAATATATTACCAGGGGCTAATGAGCTGTTATACTTTGACAGCCATATGTCATCCATTCATTCATGTATCATTATTAACTTTTTTTACCTACTCAGATTCACAATAGATTAAGAACCTATCCTGGCAAAACTGGACAGGATAAAAGTATACACCAATATTGAATATTGAGTACCAGTACTAATGGTTGGGTGCTTCACAGCGAGAAGGGCATGGATTTGATTCTTCTGCCAGGATTTCTGTGTGAAGTTTTCATGTTCTTTCTGTTTCTGTGTGGGTTTCCTCTGGGAGCATTGGTTTCCTCCTAAAGTCTAAATACATGCAGTCAAGAGAACTGGAAGTACTAAATTTGATGCATGTGTCTATCCTGTCATGGACTGAGTTGTTTCCTTGCATTCCACTCAATGAGTGCTTCCACCCAATGAGCACCCAGCACAGATGCCAATCCATGTACTGGCATGTTTTCGGGAGTTGTGTAGAAAATATAGAACTGATTTCCACAGTTTTATTGTCACATATACATTTTAGCACAGCAAAATTATATGCAGTCTGAAAGACCCTGTGATGGGTCAGTGCCCTGTCTGGGGATATCCCTGCCTTTTCCCAATGATTTCAGGTGGGCTCCAGACAAACCGGAACCCTGACAGACAAAGCAGATAAGAGAATGACTGACATAACATAATTAAATCTTGAATCATATTGCTTGATGTCTAAAATTTAACGGTTATTACTCAAGTATTTTTAGACCTATCTTTCATGGTCATGGTCCCCTTTTAACCAAAAATAATAATTTTTATAGACCACCTCAGTACAGATTTTATGAGGGTCAAAAATTTATGAAAGTCAAAAATTATAAAAAAAAAAAAAAAAACTCCAGTTATACTAACGGAACAACCCATGGAACACAGCATGTG
The DNA here is from genome assembly GCA_028565595.1 of Duopalatinus emarginatus. NCBI lineage: Eukaryota > Metazoa > Chordata > Actinopteri > Siluriformes > Pimelodidae > Duopalatinus > Duopalatinus emarginatus. Next base: position 25,280,454 of record JAOVVF010000047.1, read on the forward strand.
TAAAACCATCATCAGTTGCTGAAAAAAATGTTCAGAAGTCAAACATGAGCTGGAGAATTGATGCTTACAATTTTCTGGGAGATTCTCAAGGGCCTGTACTGAAATATAATCAATTAAAAAGATTACACAATTGGCAGTGCTGGTTACAGTGAGATGATCACTAAAGAGATAAAGCCTAAAATTTAAACCAAACACAGAGAATTGCTGTACATGTGTGTTGTGTTGTTGCATGTTGTTGCATCTTCACAAACTTTGTTCTGAGGTGTTAAAGCACCTACCTATAGTCCTGTCATTATTAGACTATGGATGAACTCTCCATCAGTTTTACTCTCCATCAGTTAATCAATGTTCAGCAGTGAACAGTTGCCAGAATCAGATTTCATACTACTATAATTCTTCTATAAGACTACCTATAATGAATTTTTTGGTTACTTGCACTTTCTATTATAGCGCTTTTTTATACAGGACCGTTTATATGTGTACTATCCATGATGCCCAAATATAGATGCGTTCCCTTTTGAATCTGATTTGTCTCAAGTTTTTTCCACTTGCCATCTCAGGGAGTATTTCACTGCCACTGTCACCACCAGCTTGCTCATCAGGGATAACATTTATATAAATAAATAATCCAGTCCTATATTTCTGTAAAGCTGCTTTGGGACAATATATGCTATACAAATAAAACTGAATTGAACTGACTAATAACTGTAAGAACCCTATAAGAATAAACAAGAGACTACATGGCTATGCTTCAGAGACCCTCATAATGCCTGTTTTAATATGTGATAAGTGGATATTTTATATTAACACCAGAGTATTAATATTATGTTTTAGGATGTGAACCTGCAATAGAATTCCCTCTAAACAGAGTAAAATGAGTGACAGTTTTTTAGCTTTTTAGCTGTGGGTTCATCCATAAACCCTGCCTGAGATACTGAGGTACTATGATACTGAGCTACTGATGAACTGAGGTTGAGATACTGAGGTACTGATATACAGAGGTACTGATGAACTGAGGTAGAGATACTGGTGTACTGAGATACTAAGGTATTGATCTACTGAGGAATTGATGTACTGAGATACTGAGGTACTGATATACTGAGGTAGATATACTGTGATACTGAGGTACTGATAAACTGAGTTGATACTGAGTTTCTGATACACTGAGGTACTGATGAACTGAGGTAGCGATGTAGAGATACTGAGATACTGAGGTACTGATATACTGAGTTATTGATGCACTGACATACTGAGATTCTGAGGTACTGATATACTGAGGTACTGATGTGCTAATGTACTGGAACTGTACTGAGGAACTGATGTACTGAGTTTCTGAGGTATTGATATACTAAGATACAGAGGAACTGATACACTGACATACTGAGGAGCTGAGGAACTGAGGAGCTGATATAGGAAATGTCTCTCAAATGGATCTGGCATACTTGCAGACGCTTTATTAATATTTCATTTT